>APFE031578267.1:0-58982 GCA_000404065.3 Pinus taeda
AATACTGCAGATGCATTGACAAAATCTGTGAACTCTGAGAAGTTCTCTTGGTGTAGAGAAACAATGGGCATTTCAGGCTGGAAAAATGACTAAGCTCTCCTGTGGCCCCCTGTGGAAAGAAAACAACAAGTGGGAGATTGTTGGGTTGTGTTATATTCTTTCCACATAGTTAACAGGGGGTTTCAGGTTTGGACCCTATGTTAGGTTGGGTGGACCCACCTATGGTTTTGTGCATGATTTTCGCACATGTTTTTTGGACGCAATGGTTTTCGGTCCATGGTTTTGGACGCGATGGTTGACATAATGAAAAATCAAGCTGGTAGTCCCGGTTTTGGGATCCAGGGGAAAATCTCTGTGCATATGTGTTTTTATGTGTTATGCTCTCACATTGTTTATTTTTCTGTGATTTAGAATTCGTATGCAAGTAATTTCTGTACGGGGTTAAAACCTACATTAATTTGCTCCTCCATAGTCTTATTTGTACATTCTGCTCAATTATCAGTTTGAGCATTTCTTCCTTTTGTTGCTCACTTTCTACTATCTCCTTGCTCTCGGGGTCCTCTGTAGAAGGCAATTTCAACTGTTTTCTCAATGTTGCAATATCTGTGTGTTTCTTTTTGATAATATCTTTAGCATCTTTCACATCAGTAGGGTCATATCCAATTTTAATTACTAAATCCTCCAATGAATTAACCTTGTTATCCTTAAATAAGGATGATATTTTCTCAATATTCAATTGTGACTGCATATTTGACAGGGCAGTTTTAAGTTTTGAGAATGCCATAATAGTATTAGTCATGGTTGAGAATAACATATCACCATACTTTCTATGCATGTCCATTTGATTAATTAGATGTATCTGATTAGCATCAAAGGAAAATATAGTTTTCTTGTAATCAGAAGAACCTTTAGGAAAAGGAACTTGAGTCTGTAGAAAATGAATTTGCATTATTCCCTTCTCACTGTCAAATGTCGTCAACAACCTATGTTGTGAAGTAGAAGTCTAATTCCAAAACTGTGCATAAACATTAGCTTTTAAAGATTCATTCTTCTGCTTGATTTCAAGGAAGTTAGTGAAGACATTTAACTCCTCTGTTTCACTTGGTCTTGCAAATTGTGTGATCTCTAACAAATTTTGTGAAGCAGAACAAGAAGGAGTAGTAATTACAAGTTCTTCTATCCCTATGGAAACCTGTGAATCATCCAAATTCATGATGATAGGGTCTTTCTAATCCTAAGTAGTAGTAGTAGTAGCATTTTCCTTTGATTCCATCCTTCATTTGTTCTAATAGTGGACGAATTCCTTTTCTCCAATTGCTAATGATGATGATCTTTCCCTAGGCCTCTTGTAATGCTTAGTTTGAGAATTAGGAGTCTAAAAGAAGGAGGTAAAACCTACTCTTCTACTTCTTGAAGAGTGTTCTCTTCCCATTGTTTTTAATTTATGAACTTTTCAATCTCTAGTCTAGGTCTATGATTATAAGGATTGGTTTTGAGTTTCACCCTTAAGTCTGAAATAATGTTGAATAGATCATAAGACCAGGTGAAGCTAGGTTTGAAACCCATCTTCTTTAGCATGGCATATACCTCTAAACCTGTTGATCTGGTGTAATAAATGAAGGATCGAACTTTTGCCTTTATCTTGAACTATGATCTCCTCATCCCTGAGATGGAATGAAGCTCATCCATTTTCATCATTTGTCTAATATATTCCATAAAGAAAATTCTCATTGGAACATATTTTGGCAACTTATATGGAGCTAATTCGCAGCCATATACTCTGATATCTGTGTAGTTCTGGTAAAGATACCAGTTTCCTGTTCTGACTTGATCACTGAGGTGCAAGATCATTTTAATTTCTGTGTTGATCTTGGGTTCACTCTCACTATTGAGAAGTCGTGAAACTAGGTGAATGATACAGTCTATGAAATCTGAAAATGTGAATAGAGTTGAGTTCTTTCTAATCAGTGAGGTCTGGTGAGTAACTTCGCGATTCTCTTGCTCAACATCCTGCTTGTGCAAAACAATAGGCAACATGTCTCCCTGCTAAAAAATAAACATGTGAAATTGCACAAAGGAGTATTTAAACACTCCTTCAGTGGTGATGTCCATCAATTTCTCATGCATAGCTTCAACCAAAAATCGACGACAGTTATACATGAAGGCAGACTTGGTTTCTTTAGAAATAATTGACAAATAGCCTAGGATAGTTTCATGTACCCATTGGTCTGATTGGTAGCCTAACAAGCAATAAATTAGGGAAATGATGTGCTTGGAACATAGATTCTGGATAAGGAGGATTCCTTTTAGGGAGCTTAGCATCTTCAGGGAGAAAGATCTCAAAAAGTTGAGCTCTTTGATGGAAGGTCAGCTTGTGGTATAGGTTAGTTAACGCTGCAGTGTAGAAAAAGTTAAGATATTCATTTTCACGTATCGAAGGCATTTTGTTTATGGTTTCTGCAGTGATAGTTATCAAAATGTCTCCATTCTGAGCTACCACTATTCCTTCTAAAACATTATACTTGGATTGGCACCAGGTAACTAAATCAGGAAAGTAATAAGTCTGAGGAAACATATACAGAGGTAGATTGGATTCCCAAAGGTTTATTTCATCTTCAGAATCAAAGTATGTCTTTTTCAGCCAGTTGTGCAATTCGAACATGTCAAATTCACATCTAGTGTCTGCAATTTTAAATTATTGATCAATTAATGGGATATGGTACAGGTCCAAGACATCAGAGGCCTTTGGGGATTCTTGTGTTGTAGAGGAGCTGGCAGAAGACTTTTCCTTTTTCTTTGGAGCCATGCTATAACACAACTGTAATGGTGGAGAATGATAGAGAAACACAGAGATATGTTCAAAGTATGCGTACCGTTTACATGTTTGACAGTAGCATGAATCTGATAAAATAGAATAAGTGAAGGAAACAATGCATAAGTGATTGAAGAAAGCAGGTGTAATGGGGCATAAGAATATTTAACAGCAGATTAAGGCTGTTGTTATAATGGAGGCCGTTGTTAATTGACTAATTAGAAATTTAATGCATCAATGAGAGGCAAGATCAGCAACGGGAGGGAATTAATGGCAGCAACAGATACATGGGAATAGATAGGTGATAACGGGGGAGGGCATGTGGTGTGGAGCAGTTGGAGGCGGATGGCATGGGAGGTGTGACCATTGGAGCAATATCGAGAAGCGTGGGAAGTGTGGATGGCGTATTTCGAAGGGGGGAGGAGGTAGTGGTAAGTGGTATGGAGCGAGGTGCGTGTGAAGTGCTGAGGAAGCGATAGGTATGTGAGGGGCCCTCTCGAGCAAAACCATTTTTTGCACCCCCTCCTAATGTTTTCTCGTTTCATGGCGAGGGGGTGCGAAGAGGCTTCCCCACCATTGATTTGGGCGGGGAGGCAAATCGCTGTCAGATTTTGATTGACATTTATCGCTTGCTCACAAACCTTTTTGTCGTATTTAACCATTTGACCATTGATAAAAAGCATATAAACATGTTTATTTACAAAGAATTAATCACCTTTTAAAAAGTAATTAAGCACTAATGAAAAATTTATCTAATTTGGGTTTTAGACTAGCAACCGCTATTTAATTATTCCACTAACTTAAACCTAATCTAATATAACTTAGGGCAATTTTTAAGCATATTAGGGCTTTATTTATCCTAATCTATCCTAAATTCTAATGTTCAACCAAGATTAAACTATTTGGTTGAACTTATTCTCTAATTCATAACAAAAATTTAAATGATCTCATCAAGATTAAACAATTTGATTCAGATCAGAAGAAAAAGCCCTGACATAAAAACAAACTGCACAATGACTTCTATTTATTACAAATGAAATTTATTCATGAAATGACATTTAAACAAACACACTTATACAAATTTTTTGATTTTCTCTATTTTTCATTTATTTTTTTTACCCTCTCTTATAAATTAAAAATTAAAAACTAACTTATCAAAAATAAAACATGTTATAACAACTCGCGATAAAACATGTTATAACAACTCGAAAGCCTGTCTGGATAAAAATAAATAAAAAATGTTAAACTATACCGAATAAAATGCCTTAACCTCAAATTCATTGACTGTGATTTGAGTGTTCGAGCACAGTCTATTGAACAGATGAGGTCCCATTTTATCGAAGTTTAACAGTGTTCGAGCACAGTCTATTGAACCTCTGAGGTCTTTACCATTTTATCCAAATAAAATGGCTTAAACCTCAATTTCATCGACTGTGATTTGAGTGCTCGAGCACAGACTATTGAACCTCTGAGGTCTTTACCATTTTATCCCTATTCTGGAAAAAAAAGTCGTACCAGTATATGCTTCTGAACGAGTGAGAAAATCGATTTTGAGAAAACTAGTCAGAGTAGCTCAAACTGCAAAAGCAGTGCCCTATGTGCCCCGTTTGGTTTCAGTCTAATCAACAGCAGCTTGTGCCTTGGCATTGGCGTACTTCTGACTGATTTACTCGTGGAGCTACTATATACTCCAGTTGCCTGAAAGATGAACAGTATGATAAGGGAGGAGATTCCACAGTCCTAATGTAAAGAAAGAAAAATGAAAACTAAGGGACATTAATACGAATGAGTGATCTCTGTCATGGTATCAACATTGCGATTGCCACCAACAAAATTCGAATCACGGTAGGCTCCATTGGGCACAAACCTTTTTATGAAGTCTCATACACAATTGGTCAAACAGACCTGCACTTTAACTCCCACGCTCCTTAGTATGTGCAGAACTTCTGCTCATGTAGACAAAGAAGCAGTATCAGTAACCCATGGTAATTGTGGAAGCAATTCTTTCCTTTCCACACCGGAGGATTTCCAAAGTTTCTGCAACCAGGGCCGAGTGATAGCCGCGCTACGCACTTTACATCTTGTGGACAATAGTGCCATTCGGCTTGACTCCTACACTTATATTGCTCTGTTGCAGGCCTGCCTCGACATCAAATCCCTTTCACACAGCAAACTAGTTCATGCCCACATAATTTTAACTGGGTTTGAACCGGATGGCTATTTGGAAACCAAGCTCATCACCGTGTATACCAAGTGCGGCCACCTGGCCAATGCTCGCCGGATTTTGAGTGAAATGATTGAACCCAATGTGGTCTCGTGGACTGCATTGATTGCAGCATATACCAAGAGCGGCAATAGAGAGGAGGCCTTGGCACTTTTTGGCAAAATGCAGAGAACGGGTATTGAACCGGATCAGTTCACTTTTGCCACTGTTCTTCCAATATGTGGGAATTTGTCAGCTCTGAAACAGGGTAGGGAGATCCATGAACGCATAATAAGAAATGGGTTTCAGTCTGATGTCTTTGTTGAGAGTTCGCTTCTAGACATGTATGCGAAGTGTGGCAGAGTAACGGATGCACAGAAAGTGTTTGACGCAATGCTTGAACGAGATGTTGTTGCTTGGAATGCTATGATTGCGGCGTATGCACGGAACGGGCAGGTGGGTGAAGCTTTGAAGATTTTTGAGAAAACACCAGAGCGGGATTTGGTTTCTTGGAATGCTATGATGGCCGCATATGCACAGAATTGTCAATTTGTTGAAGCTCTGAAGCTCTTTCGATTAATGCAGCTCAGCGGAATGAAACCGGATGCAGAAACGTTGACTAGTGTTATTCTGAGCTGTGCCAACTTAGAAGATATTTGTCATGGCAAAGAGGCTCATGAAAATGTAATTAGAAATGGGTTTGGATTTGATGTGTTTGTGGGGAGTGCCCTCGTAGATATGTACTCTAAATGCAAGAGGATAGAGGATGCTTTGAAAGTGTTTGACGAAATGCCTAAAAGAGACGTGGTATCATGGAATGCAATGATTGTTGGATATGCACAGAATGGGCATCTTGATGAGTCTCTAAACCTTTTCAGGAAAATGCCCGAACGAAATCTGGTCTCATGGAATGCAATGATTGCTGGATATACACAGAATGAGCAGTTTGTGGAAGCTATTAGGATCTTTCGAGAAATGCAATTAACAGGTGTTAAGCCTAACTCTGATACATTGGCCAGTGTTCTTACTGCATCTGCCAACTTGTTGGCTCTCCGCAATGGTAAGTCTGTTCACAGAAGCATAATTAGAAAAGGATTTGAATCCGATGTGTTTGTGGAAAGTGCACTTGTTGACATGTATGCCAAATGTGGGTGTATAGAGTATGCTAGAAATGTTTTTGACAAAATGCGTTGTCGAGATGTGGTCTCTTGGACAGTGATGATAGTGGGATATGCCATGCATGGGTATGGTCAGAAAGCCCTCCAACTCTTCAATCAAATGCTACATGAGAACACAAAGCCAGACGGTATCACTTTTGTTGGCGTTCTTGCTGCCTGCTGTCATGCAGGTCTCGTGGATGATGGTTGGCAATTCTTTCACTCCATGAGTCGAGATTATAACATTACACCTTCAGTGGAGCACTATTGCTGCATGGTTGACCTTCTTGGCCGAGCTGGACGCCTGGATGAAGCACACAACTTTGTAAACAAAATGGCAATAAGTCCTGATGCTTCTGTGTGGGGTTCATTACTTGGTGCGTGTAGAGCCCATAATAATATAGAACTAGGACAATACGCTGCAGAACGCCTGCTCGAGTCAGACCTAAAAAATGCAGCGCATTATGTGCTGCTGTCAAATATTTATGCAGCAGCTGGTAGGTGGGATGAGGCAACAAAGGTGAGAAAATTGATGAAAAGTAGGGGTGTAAAAAAGATTCCAGGAAGTAGCTGGATCGAGATCAATAATGAAGTCCATGCTTTCGTCGTTGGAGATAAATCACATCCCCAAATGCATAAAATTTATGCAGAGTTAGAGATTTTATTTGGGCACATGAAGGAAGAGGGGTATGTGTCTGACACAAATTTTGTGTTGCATGATGTGGAAGAGGAGCAGAAGAATCATATAATTTGTTACCATAGTGAGAAGCTAGCGATTGCATTTGGGCTTATCTACACTCCCCCAACTACAACGATTCAAATTGTCAAGAACCTTCGAGTCTGTGGTGATTGTCACTCTGCGACAAAGTTCATCTCCAAACTTGTATCGAGAGAAATTGTTGTGAGGGATGCTAATCGTTTTCATCATTTCAAAGATGGACAATGTTCATGTGGAGATTATTGGTGATAAGAGTGGAGATTAATGGTGATAAGAGAAAACCAAGAGACAAAGATTAGCTTCCTTGTTAACAAGCTATTTGTCTTATCAGCCCTGTACTAGTAATTGTGATAGAGTCAATATTTTTTGGGTGAAGTTTTTTTTTTGGATGTTAGTTACACCCACAGAATTGAAGTGCTTTCTACAATGTAGAAAAAATTGGATCAAGGGTAATTGATCATCATAATAAAAATAATATAATCCTCATTTTTTTAATTATATAGAGGTTTGTGCTTTCATTTCATTTCATTTTTATCTATCTCTTGATTATGTAAGCTATTCTTATTTGTTTTAATCCAATGCTTCTGGTGGTGCATTATTTGGGAGTAACTAACAAACAAACATATTTGAGAAGGTTGAAGATAAAAGAACCATATTTGAGGTCGAAGCTAAAAGAACAAACCATGGGATATAAATATCAACATTCTGACTTTAATCATGATCCCAAACCCTAGTCAATGGGCAGCTTGAAAATGATAAACCACAACCAAAGCTTAGCCAAGGAACTAGGTTAAGGAATAAAAATAAAAACTCATTCCACGAATGATAAAAGAGGAAGCCAAGACTTTATTTTCAGATAATGGGTTTCCCAACTATTATGTAGGTTTCATCAACCATCCTTGTTCAAGGTATTGTTAAGCTTTACAATTTCATTGCTTGATTTGAGGTCGAAGCTAAAAGAACAAACCATGGGATATAAATATCAACATTCTGAATTTAATCATGATCCCAAACCCTAGACAATGGGCAGCTTGAAAATGATAAACCACAACCAAAGCTTAGCCAAGGAACTAGGTTAAGGAATAAAAATAAAAACTCATTCCACGCATGACAAAAGAGGAAGCTAAGACTTTATTTTCAGATAATGGGTTTCCCAACTATTACGTCGGTTTCATCAACCATCCTTGTTCAAGGTATTGTAAGCTTTACAATTTCATTGCTTGATTAGACAATCAATTTTGTGACAAATTTTATTTCCTTGTATGAATATGGTAGATAGCATAGTTGACCTTTGCTCATGATTATGATTGATATTTGCATAATGTTCTTTTGACCTAGCTTGAAACAAGCATCCTATTTCCTATGCAATTCCTACCACAAGAACATGTAATACTTTCCTTTACATAAGATCAGTTGAATCCTTAGTGATATCCAACATTCCTTGTAGGGTAAAAACAAACCTTTGTATTCATTTTTCTTAAAATTTTCACAAGTTTTTCAATAATTCCCTGGATATAAGGTAAAGTGAATCTTAGGCCAATTATTTAATTTCATTTTGATTATCATGTCTTTGTTTGGGCCATGCTTTGTGGATAGTTTGTCTTATTTGGCTTCACTAGTAGTGATTATTCTTGAACACATCAAGGAGATGCTTCATTCTTTGTCTAGGTGTTTTTCATAGGAAGCCTTCACAACTTGAGCTATAAGAGTTACACACAACACCTACCTTTTGTGTAAGATGAAAGTTAGAGTTAGCATGCAGATATTTGTCAATATATGTCTTCTTCCAATAAACTCGATAAGGTACAAAACCATAATCTTTATAAAAAACCAAGACATCTAGAGACTGTAATTGACCATTTTCTTCTATTTCCATACTAAAGTTAATGTATTTTGATTAGTTATTGAGATGGTTCAAGGATGCATTCAACTTATCTTTTCCATCTGACCAAATTGTATTATATCATCGACTTATCTCTTCTTGATGATTTTGTTTCAAGGTAGAAGTGTAGATAGTAATTCTTTGCATATTTTCAATATATAAGTTGGAAAGAACAAGAGATGACGATAATCACATAGCAACACCTTCAATTTGCTCATAGATTTCATCTGGAAACTAAAGTCTGGATTTTAGACATTTGTATGAGATTTGTTGTCCTTAGCATTACAAATAAATCTAATCTAATCCTATGAGTAGGGTCAACCACAATAAATCATGAAGTCTGGAGATAACACTCTACTTTTCCTAGATTAACTTATAGTAATTGTAGAATAACTACAAGGTAGTTAAATGGTTGAATTTGTTAAACTAAAGTTTGTAGAAAGATTAAACTAATTGTCCTCTCTCTAATTTTCTTCCTCTTTTTTGGACATCACAAACCTACACACATAGAAGAAGTAACCCTCCTCAAAATAGTTTGGCAATAATAATTAATTATGCAATAACCAATTAACTAACTATAGTCAAGTACATTACAACCAACACTAGAAACTAAAAGATGACAATGAAAGACTACTCAATATCTAGGGAGGGAAAGAAGAGAGGTATCCATTTTATTAGTTATGAACAATAGTACAATATATGATTACCTAACCTTATTGTTGATATTGCTTGTAATTATTATTTGGATTCCTCCTACCTTGGGCCACTTATATATGTTATATGTTATGGTGGCGGGCCACCAACCCCGCCACCCCCAAAATGCCCACATAACAAAAAGTTTATTAATGGGCCGATGGGCCACGATTCCCCGGCCCTCCTGCAACTATAGTCCAAAAATTAAATCCAAAATTTGGTTCGGCGTCCATCATCCCGCCAAACCCTCTAACCTCTAACTTGCATACCATGTAAACCATTATATTATGGGGTGGGCATGGGCCACCTCCTGTGGACCTGGCCCACACCCCCGAACACTCCACCTTGTCACATTATTAAAGGTCGAAGTCAATGGGAGTTGAACCCACAGTGAGTGGGAGGGCCGACCCTACCCACGCGGCGGCTCCACATACCATACGACCAACCAACCAAATAACTTACCACCACCTTATGCGGTACCAACACCCCGATTAATGCATTCAAACAATTAATGTGTTTGGTGTGTGCAGGAGGCATGGGGCAAGCCACAAAATCTGGACCTGACCCCCTTTATAAACATTTCATTTAGTTTTTTAAACTATATTGTGTATAAAAAGGGAGAGGTGGGGTTTGACCACCCGACCCGTCCTCAACTAATGCCTCAATTTACCACAACGCCAACTAACCCACTTGGTTAATCCACTGGGAAATATTATATAAACCTAGTATTTTCAGTGCACCTGGGGGACAGATAGAGGAACCAGGAGCAGGCATGAATTTTGAGAAAGAGGAGGCAAAATATTGGCACACAGTTCGAGGCAACATTATGCAGGAGGGGTGAAAATCCACTTTGTCAGATTTTGACAAATTTTATATGGTTTCAACACTTATGAATGCCACGAACGTAATGGCACTGTCCATTTCTCCATCAGAGTTCTACATTTTTTGGCCATTTTTCAGTATGCAGATGGAACCATCATTGCTACAAAAAAAGGGAACAAAACCATGATCTTTGAAATTTTCCCAAGGAGGTAATATTTCTCCATGTCAGAATATTGTCAAGTTTATATTCATTTTTCACAGTTTTCCGTAGGGATCACAATGACAAGGGCAGATTCACATTTTGAGTTGCAGATTTCTAGTCCACCCATGGAGCAGAATATATGAGGAATCTAGGGAGAATCTAAAAGATTCCTTGAGCCGCAGATTCTCACTTTCTCAGAATTCAAAAATTAGACAGTTGATTTTTCACTATTCGACACCACAAATCTGATGGTGTGTTCAAATTTCTCATTTTCTCATTCTATTCTTCAACCACTTTTCTAAGTGGATTGCAGGTGTCAGCGTTCATGTGCGAGCAACCATTTTCATGTGATTGATGCTGTGTGATCGATGATCCGAATAGCTTCAACAATTTGACATCCGTTTCTTCAGATGGCCGCTGGTTGTGAGGTATATGTAGTGTTTTCATGTACTTCTTCTTTATGCATTGTGCTGCATAGATCCTTTTTGATGCATGATGTGGGATCTTGTTGATTACTTGCTTTCATGATTCCTGCTTGATGTGATGTGGAATCATCTATGTGATGTACTTATTATCATGATTTGTCATGTTGTGTTCTGAGATCCCTTTTTTTGTATTTTGATGGGATACTCATGTGTTGCCATGCATGTTTGTTTTGAGATCCCTTTTATGCCATGTTGGCGGGATGCTCATCATGCATGAGTTTTTGTGTCATACTGATAGGATTATTTCGACTCAGAGTTCCTGTAGTGGAACATTTCGTGGCACCACTCCTGCATGAGGGCATTTTCCTTGTATGATAGTGACATCATCTCTATGTACATCATCACTATTGACAGCGCTTAATGCAGCGGCCTATACCATCTTGACACCGGGGCCTAGAGACATAGTCCCTCTTGGACGAACTTCGTTATCAACGGCTTATGTTTTCATGTGTTGAGGATTGTCATGTTCCTCTTCATTATAGCATGCAGATGTATTCATTAATGTTCTTTTAAAAATGCAATTTAACACACCACGAAAGTAGAAGGTCTTGGAAGGGTCCTTCGCCACACTTGGACTTGTATCATACATCTCAAGGGTGTGGAAACTTGGTTCCAACATTCCCTAATACTGCTTCCGGTGAGACTTTAGTCCACGTTCCCAGGCTGATGCTGAAAGGTCCAATAGTGTAGAGATTTGTTTGGCTAATTAACTCCCAACCTGGGTCAGGACCCCTCAAGCCAAAAAATAGTTTTGTTGCCGGGACTGGAATTTGCATAGAGATGTCTAATGTTGCATCAATGGAATCCAACTAAGAAGGAAATTGAAGGTTGGTTGGACAGAAGAATTCACGATTTCGCGGTGCAGGAGAACAAGAATCCATGACTGGAAAAAGAGGAGTGGTTAGATTACTACCTATACACAGAGTTCCACAAAATATTCTTCCCATCTTTCCATGCTACACTGTACAAGCGCATCATGTAGCTAGCAGATAGCCAAGGAAGGTGGAAACTCGATGTTCCTATTGTGTGGACCCTAGAGTTGGTGCGTAGATTGGAAGCATCGAAGGATAAGATCGCGTGCGTTGTTGATCATTGACTTGATTGGGTTATAGGAAGATTCATTACTGAGTTTGCAGTAGACACTTCAGTCAGCTATAGAGAGGCAGAGTGATGCTTCCTCAAAGGACCACAAGGTAAGTACGTAAAGTCTTTGAATACTTGGATTAAATTTCTATTGTGTGAAAATAGGGTTTTGCAATTACCTTGATGTTCAGAGCTATGCTAAGTGGAAAAAGCTATAGAAATGAAGGAAGTAAGGGGCCAAAGAATAACCCTTTGATTTCACCTCCATGAGGGGATGATGAAGAGCTCACGAAGGTCTCTCCGCAAAGTGCGATCCATTTTATAAGGTAGAGGACTCTGCACATAACAGCCCTGCCCTCACTAACACTAGCTTCACCGTCTTCACCTCCATATTCACCTGTACGACCTCCGCCACTACCGCGACTCAATATGGCAAGCACGATAAAGTTTCCTGTGTTCAAGGGAGTAGGAAATGAGGATCCAAACCAATTTTGGTTCGTCATAAAAGCCGTGTGGGAAGCACAGGGAGTTACAAATCATAATATAAAGAAAGTGACACTGGTCAGCACTTTGCAAGATTGTGCGCTGACTTGGTATATTAAAATCTCAAATGATAATCTGAATGTGGGAATCGTGAATGTCCAAATTGCGCTAAATAAGGAATTTAGCAGGCAGAAGTTAGAGGCACAGTCGATCATTGGATTCAAAGAACTCACAATGCTACCAGGTGAGGCTCCTTGGGAGCTAGATCAGAGGCTGAAGTGCATGATTTGTGAAGCTAATATGAATCTAATGGATGGACAACACCGTGAATGGTTTGTAGCATCGCTAATGCCACATATGAGGAGTGCGCTATCGTAGTAGAAGTTAATGACTCAGGCAGAGGCCTTAGAGATCGCGATGAGGCTTCATGAGACCCCGATGCAGGATCTTAACTTAGGATTTCAGAAGATCCACGTGCAGTTGGAAAACTTATGCGTTGAGATGCAGAGTCTGAAATAGGATAGAACAGTTCGACCGGAAGTGCGCGAAGAGGTGTGGTGCATAAAATGAAAGGGTCAGGGTGATGATAAAAACCACTACCCGGTGTTCGCGAATTACCTCACAGGAGGAGGATTGATGTTGTTAAGGCCGAAAAAATAAGCAGAACCTAGTGCGATGCCTACTTTGTGGTGCACGATTTGTCAAATGGGAGGGAAACACGCCACAGACAACTGCCATTTGTTACAGAATTATACACAAAATTGGGAGAAATTTTTCTGTAACTTTTGTAGGTCAGTGAGACATGATGAGTGAACTTATAGAAGCTATGACTTGATGATGGATAGAACTCCCACCTACAGAGTTTAGGATGAATCATGCCCCCTAGACTCGAATATAGGAGTGACACGAATAGGATTTTAGGGGCACGGACGAGGCCGAGGTGGAGGAGGACCTAGAAGTGGTCGAGGACAACGGATATGCTAAGGGCTAGGACATTATGCTCGTGATTATTCAAACCCAACGCGTCCATCATGTCTATATTGTACCTTTTTTTATCATGAGGCAGAATATTTTCATATGCTAATAGCTAGAATATGCGATAAGGGAGTGCTACCACCTCCTCTGATTCAGAACCTGCAGATGATGAGGTCTGGGCTACGTGAGGAAGATCCAGATGTGAACATTGTGCTCCGAAGTGGAATTGCGACGAGAGATGATAAAGGAAAATAGCCCGAAGATAGTACTTGGGTTCGCAAGGCTCCAACGAAAGAAGCATAGTTTGATTTGGATCATGCTAAGGAGACCTTCATGGAAGCTAAGAAGAGCTTTGTTGATTCCTCCACTTCAAGAACCAAAGATAGACTAGAGCTGGAAATGGACCCATCTATGCTTACGATGTTCCTGGAAACATGCATGAAGCTACTACGTGACAATAAGGTTGTAAAGGGACTACAAGAACTAATTAACAGATGCGCTGGGATTGCACCAAGAGAACCATGCATAGTTCGAAAGATTGGAAAGCATACGACGAGGATGGGAAGAGAAATGAGGCTAACCGCGCAGACTAGAGAATATGAGATGGACCAAGTAATTCTGGATTTAGGATCAGACGTGAACGTTTTGCCGAAGTAGACATCAGAGCGCGTGGGGAGGCCTATGTTGTAATGATCTCCTATTCAGCTACCAATGGTGAACTAGCAGAAGATAATACCTATGGGGAGATTGCAAAGAACCATTGTTGATATTGAGGGAGTGAGTGCGCTAGCAGACTTTGAAGTAATAGAGATTGTTGATTACAACAATCCCTATCTCGTGCTCTTAGGAATTGATTAGGCCACTGACATCAACAGGGTGATTAATGTGAAGAAGTGCAAGATGATTTTTGAAAATAAGTCTCTACTCGTAGTTATACCCTTGGACTCTATAGAAGAATTGTGCTATACAGAGCCGTTGCGCAACTATGAAAGTCACGATGATTTGGAATGCATCTATAAAATTACTGCATGAGAGCAAGATTGGGTAAATCCCACTGCAAGTAGACAGATCTCATGGGACCGCAAAAGCTCCTATCATTAGATTCTGATGAGGAGATATGGTGATGGTAGAATCAGTTACACAAGGTAACCACGTTGAACTGTAATATGATGACAAGGTCACTGCACTGCATATCGACAAAAATAAGGGACCTACTTACTGATGATGGGTTAAGTGACGTAGATACCTTCTTCGATAGATTTGAAAGAGAAGTGCCGGAAACACAATGTTTCCAGGCCTTGAATTGGGTACTGCGCGCTATGCCTGCGAGGTGGTGGGGTATGCACAAATGAAGCTTTGAAGACTGGCACACATGTAGGAGGATGAAGCACACATGGTTTGAGAAGCCTAAAGTGTGATTGGCTGATAAATACAATGGATGGGATAATCTGCGCGTGCACTTGTCCAGGTGGGTACATGCATATGGCAAACAACCTACGTGGATGCACATGAACTTCACGTTGGGAGATACGGTCAATGAGCATGTGTTGGGGGGAAAATGCGCAAACGGCTCCTCAAGTTGGAACGATAGAGTGTGGAGAGAAAAATTGTGCAGAAAGTTATTCACGCGGAAGAATTTAACAAGGTGTGCGAAGAACTGAACAAGGTATGTAGTGGCGGAGCAAAGTGATTGGGACTTGCGCAGACTAGTAGGTTTATGGGCTTACAGGACAATGTGCAAGAAATTGATGGGACAAATGCCTTTTACGCTGGTCTATGGAGCAAATGCTGTAATGCCGATGGAGTATATTATGCCTAGTCTGCGCATAGCAGCGCCCATGGATATGAAGCATCGTAGAGCCTTAGAAGAAGGGATTGCGTGGTTGGAAGAGCTTGAAGAAGAACGTTCGGGACTTGATGAAAGGATCCAGCAGGGTGACCTTAGGCTCCAATAACTCATGAATGAAAGAGATCAATTGAGGGAGAAAAACACACTGGCAGAAGCAGAGGTCCAGAAGCTTGAGGAAGAAATAAAAAGGGACTTTCATTTAAAAAAAACATGGTGATAGAGCAGGATGAGCGCGATTAAATTGACAAACTTGGGGACTACCACCAAGAATTTATTGCTTTCATACATTGGATGGGACCATATGTTATTAAGGAAATCACAAATGGTGGCGTGGTGTAGTTGACGAAGTTAAATGGCGAACTCTTTCCAGGAAAAGTAAGTGGTAGGCAGCTAGAGTCGTATACAGATGGTTCGGCCACCGGACTAGCCACGGGAAGCATAGTCTTAGTGCTCTAGGCAGTTGAAAGGAGGTGCAAGACTATAAAATACTCTGTCCAAGGGCTGCACAATGTCAAGACTGCACGGGAGCGAAGTGTCACAAGGTCCACGACAGTGCAAGGGTAGCTACGCTACCATGCAGGTCGGCTAGGAAGTGACTGTTACAGTCACTATTCATGATGTGATGCTTGGTTTGAGACCAAATGGAGCAGGTGGCAGGCATTTAAGGAAAATTGTATGGGCTATATTTTGGAAAATATTCTACCAAGGGAGCATTAATGGACTGGATTTGGGCGTGTTATCACCCCAGGAAACTCTCCTAGGTTGTATCTCAGATATGCTCAGGAACATTACAAACTCAACAAAATGTTGGAAAAATAGTGGATGAATGAAAGAAATGCTGTAAATTCAAGTCAGATAACCACTTCTACTATGCTTATCCCCAGACATGGGTGAACACCCCCAAACTACAAGGATTTAGACCACCAACTACTCACAGTTTGAGGATTAAGTGAACACGGAGAATACTGATCACCCCAGCAGATGCATAAGACCATGCAATGGCCAACTACAACCAGTTAAGAGCTCTATAAATCTATTATCTAATGCACAGACAGGATGACAACTCTCTAGCATTAAAACAACAGAAACCTGCATACACCTTCAATAATACTAACTAGATTCTAACAGAGAGGTGGGATGACAGCCCCTTTAATGCTAAACATCAAGAGCGAATGAAAAATGCATAACAGGCACAGCCTGGAACAAAGAAGAAGTAGAAATTGAGCAATTGACAACAA
This sequence comes from Pinus taeda, assembly GCA_000404065.3. Lineage (NCBI taxonomy): Eukaryota > Viridiplantae > Streptophyta > Pinopsida > Pinales > Pinaceae > Pinus > Pinus taeda. Next base: position 16,603 of record APFE031578267.1, read on the forward strand.
AAGAAGCTTGTATTAACTGAAAATGAAGACCAGACGCTGCAGGTATCACAGTGGTTACAATCTCCAGAAATTGAAGCTTACAACAGAATAACATTCATCAACCCATTACATTTGGTCTTCTGGGTATATATAGGGGTTAATTACAAAAATATATGTTATCCTTTACGTGGAGGGGTCATAGTGGACCACCAACCACATTAACTATCTGATATGAAACTTGCTACATTCTTATTGTTTTAATGAACAAATTTGACATTTTTGGTGTTTTGTTGTCCTTCCTGAGTAGGTAGAATGTCCTATGAACAACTGATAAATGCTGCAAGATACTTGAGGAATGTTCTTTGTTCTTCGGCCATGGTTTCTGTTGAATGCATTGGTTGAGAAATAGATATGCCGGGTACAGGTAGCTGGTCGCCTTCATTCTTCGGCAGCAGAGAACAGTCGAAGTTGGTGAAGATTTCATGACGAGCAAATGAGCGGGAGCGGGATTAAACAACTGCCGTTAGATTGAGTAATTGAACAATGGAGATTAGTTTACAGAGGCTGTTGGGAGGTATGTGAATGGAGCAACGTGGGCCATTAGATTATAATCATACAGATCTGACGGCTAACGTGAGGTCAAACAACAAGGGAGATAATAGGCGGGAGGACGTACATACGGGAGGTGAGCGGTTTTCCTCGCACTGCTCACAGGAGGTAGGCAGTGTTCGTATGCAGGCGTGCGATGCAATAAAAGGGTGAAACATGGCGGACACAGCAGGTAGGAAACCACTTTCTCCGCTGACTAACGAACATGCAGGTTACGGGAGTGGGCACTGCAAATAGCGTTGGATTAGGACATGGACGATCGTATGGCGGGAATTGCATGAGGCTTAGTGCACATGTTTATTGATTGATGTGATGGGGAAAAAGACTTGCAAAAGGCGCTCGGTCGAGCTACCGAGGTTATATGACATTTGGACATAGCACCTGGGGCATGGGAAATATGATTTCTACAGAAATTTGGAGTAAAACATGGATAAAAGGGGGCTATGGGAGTGTAGAAAAATGGCAGAAGAGGATGGAAAGGACTACTACAGACTCCTTGTAAGCATCACCAGCATGGCCGGACCTGTTCTTTGACCATCAAATATTAAAGCATGTAGCAGCGCTAACATTGGCTCCTTCTGGGGATGAGATCCTCCCTGTGAGGTCTCAAGAACCTGCAGATCAATGCCTTTCCAACTGAAAACAAATTAGCCAAAATTCCTAGTGTTCCATTGGGCATGGACTCTGACTGAACTAAAATTGCTTAAAACAAAATATTTACAAGTTTTAAGGCCAAAGACCTTAAATCACATAAATTTTCAGAAAATGCCCATTAACTGGGCCGTCAAAAACTGGTTCCCCTCCCATACATTGCAATAAGAAGGTGTTGTTCCCTTGAATTTGAGAAATGATAAAGGGCCCTATCCAGAAAGCATCAAATTTCCCATGATTGCATTTCTCTTCTTTTAGTGCATCCCATTTCAGGACCAAGTCTCCAACCTAAAAATTATCTATTTTTGTTTTCCTGTCAAAAGCTTCCTTGATCTTTTTCTGATGTGCTATAGCATTTTCAACTAGTTGTTCTTTGATTTGATGTACCTCTGCTAAATCTGTGATTCTTTTTGCCATGTCTTCTTCCTCATTCTGTTCTGATTGAAGGAATTTTACCACAGGGAGAGTAAGCTAAATTGAAAATACTACCTTTGTGCCATATACCAGCTTAAATGGAGAATTTCCTGTGGATTTCTTAATGGTCACTCTGTCGGCCCAAAGTGCATATTTGAGCGTGGAATCCCAATTCTTTTTGTTGTCCTCCAACAACTTCTTAATTATCCTTATCAGACTTTTATTAGAGGATTTTGCTAGACTATTACCTTGAGGATAGTATGAGGTGGAATGAACAAGTTTAATACCCATTGAATCACACATATCCACCAACTCTTTGGCCTTGAAGGCTGCTGCATTATCTGTGACTAATTTGTGTGGACAACCAAATCTGGTAAAAATATTTTCAATTAAAAACTTCATGACCACATTATGATCAACCTTTCTGGTAGGGATTGCTTCAATCCATTTTGTGAAATAGTCAGTGGCTACTAATATCCATATGTGTTGACCACTGGAATGTGGATTGATTTCTCCAATGAAATCCAAGCCCCACTGCTGAAAAGGTCCTTTTGTAAATATTGGTTTTAAGGGCAGGGACTTCAAATGCTGTTTTCCTTCAAATCTTTGGCACCTGTCACAAAACTTAACAAATGAAAATACATCAGAAAATAAAGAGGGCCAATAATAACTAGCTCTCAGGATTTTGTGAGTTATAGTCTTCCAATAATGGTGCCCTCCACACATGCTGGAATGAAACTGCTGCATAACTTCTATTGACTGTTCTTTGTCCAGACACCTCAAAAGCACCTCAGATGGATCCCTCCAATAGAGAAGATTTTCAATAATGCAATATTTAGTTGCTCTAAGCTTAATTGTTCTGGCTTGACTTGTGCTTAAGTCTAGAGAGGTTTATAGCTTCAGCAAGAATTTAATTATTTCAGAATACCAGTCACAAGAAGCTAGATTTTCTGCCACTGATTTCTCTCTCTCTGGTTCAACTATTATTTCTTCTTCTGTTTGACCATTTTCTAAATTCAAGCACATAAGGTTTATGTCCAAAGTTCTTCAATTTTCTTCGGCTAACAATTTGGCAAGGCCCTGACCTTTGACAAGCTTAGTAGGCTTCAATTCTATATTAAACTCAATCAACTTTGCAATCCATTTAGCCCTTCTTCCATCAGCATCAGGTTGTGTTAGGACATCTTTTATTGCAATAGAAGGTACATATGCAATTATCATGGAATGCAAGATATAAAATCTAAAAGCCTTCAAAGATTTGATAAGAGCATATGCATGCTTTTCAATAATTTCATACCTCAGTTCAGCATCCCTCAAGCTTTTGCTAAAAAATGCTAGTGGATTTTCTGAACCTTCTTCGTCTGCCTGCAACAACACTGCTGCAACGGTATCTTCAGAGGAAAATGAGAATACCTAGAACTCCTTGCTGTAATCTAGACTTATCAATGTGGGAGCTTTCATTATAGCCTTCATGATGGAATCAAACGATTTTCTTGCTGCATCAGCCCATCTTACCTCTGACCCTTTTCTCAACATGGAGGTAATATGCTTCACTAGTTCTGCAAAATTTGGCATAAACCTCACAAAATTAATTTTGCCCAGAAAGGATTGGATATCCTTCTTTGATCTCGAAACAAACAAAGTCTGTATGGCTTTAACTCTTTCCGGGTCAATTCGGACACCTGCAACAGAAACAATATGTCCTAACAGCATGCCTTCTTCTAAAGCAAATTGTGATTTTTTAGGATTGACTGAAATCCCAAACTTTCTGCACTTCAAAAAAACATTGTTTAAATGCTGCAAATGATTTTGATGGCTGCTAGAGTATACTGTTATGTCATCAAGGTAGATTAGGACAAATTTATTCTTCTCTCCCACAAATGCTATATCCATAGTTCTTTGAAAGGTGACTCCAGCATTCATCAATCCAAAAGGCATCTTGGCATACATAGTAAATGCAGTCTTCTCTTGGTCATCTAGGTGTATAACAATCTGATTAAAGCCTAAAAATCCATCTATGAAAGACATCACTTTGGCTTTTGAGACCTTCTGCAACAAATGCTCCATCTTTGGTAAAGGATAATTATCTTTCTTGGAGCATTTGTTCAAGTTTCTGAAATCAACATATAGTCTAATTTCTCCACTTTTCTTCCTCACTACTACTAGGTTGGCTACCCATTTTGAATATTTGAGAGGAACTATTATCTTGGCAGCCAACAATTTTTTAATTTCTTTTTCAATTAGAGGAAGAAGCATAGGATTTATTGGTCTCAACTTCTGCTTGAAAGGAACAACATCTTTTTCCAAAGGGATTTTATGCTGGATTATGCTTCTGTCATAAGTTTTTAGATCACTATACTCCCAGGCAAACACATCAGCAAATTGCTTCATTAATTTGCAATATTCAAAACTTTTATCAGTAGACAGATGGGTGGAAAAATTTATATATCTAGGATGACCTGGACTTCCTATATCATGCTTACAAACTGTCGATTGGTCTTCTTTTTGGGCAGCCTTGTAAGGTACATCATTCTGGTCAAACAATCTTTCTAGAGGAATTGGACGATTAGGAATATGGTTACTGGGAAGCTGAAAAATACTGTCTTTACCAATTTTATTTCTAAGCTGGGCTTTTGGGTTTTCTACCAAGGTTTCATTCTCTTGGTCAATTTGCATATCCGAAAACTCATCAATGACCTGCAAGAACCTATTCAATTCATTATCATCCTCAGAAACTTTCCAATGCTGGACATTATCAGGCAAGGATGGTCTATATTTCATTTGGACTTCATAAACTAGTCTGGGAGGCATTGGAGGGACAAATAGACTAGCAAAAACAACAAGGGAATTAGCAAGCTGATTTTTGGCTCTAGGGATGTATGAGATACAAAGGCTATCAAAATAATCTTTGAGTCTCCATACCTCATCTCTATATGCTTTTAGCCTCCGGTGCTTTGCTTGAAATGTTTTATTTACTTGTTGAATGATCGGATCAGCATCTCCAAACACCTTTATGTTCTTGATTCCTCTCTCTTTAGCTGCATTGAGGCCCAATAGTAGAGCCTCATACTCTGCAATATTGTTTGTGACTTGAAAAGCCAGCTTAAAAGACAATGCTATGCTTTCTTATTGTGGAGATACCAGCATCACCCCTGCTCCTGCAGTGTCCTTGGAACATGCTCCATCAAAGAACATCTCCCAAACCTGACTTCCTTGCTCTTCTTCGACATGAACTGTTGGTTTCCTGATCTACATCAAGGACTTCTGAGATTCTTCTATTTGGAGAATGCATGCTCCGAAATCAATGTCCATCGCATAAATAGGATGATTTGTAGGATTCTTCTCATCATTGATGATGTATGCCAGTTGTGCTTCTCTGTATAATCTCCTGTTTTCTCCTCCAAAAACTTGGACAGTGGCATATGATAAATCATTTTGTAATGTCCCACCTAGTCTCTTAATCCATCCTCTAGATAACAGCATGCCAAACTTAAGAGGGACATCTTCTACCACAATGTCCATCACCATGCTCTTCATGGGCAGCTGAGTTAGGGTAATGGCTAAATCTTTTATCAGTCCCAAGCATTTTACTTTCCTTGAATCAAAAGAGAATAAATCATGATAAGGCCTAGTGATATCAAGGCTTAACTCTTCCATGAAGGCTTTTGGCATTAGATTGTGGCTAGCCACTGTGTCTAGCAGGTAGTTGTGGAGGATTTTATCATGAATGGTCAAGGAAATATAGAAATATGGAGAGTTATTATCAACAGGTTCGACCATTGAGCTAAGCACAACTGCAGGTCTATCATCTTGCAAATTGACTGAGTCAGTAGAGGTTTGTATGGTTCTCAACAGCTTCAAGGATAGGATTATTAAACGCTTCACAGTTGATAAGTTCTAACAAAGGCACAAATATTTTTAACTTTTGGACTTTTGTTTCAAAGCTGAAAAGGGAAGGGGGCTTGTCTGGACCTCTTACCTCTTGAACTGGAGCTTTGAGGATGACTGGGTCAGCTGCTGGTCTTTTCCGTCTGGTATTTTGTGACTCTGTTTAGACAACAGTTCTTTGGATAGGATTCTCCTTGAAATTATTTGGAATAGACCTTAAATTATATCTTTGTTGCCCACCGGTCTGCAGAACAGTTTCTTTGTCCCATCTTTGACTGTCTTGTTCTTGCAGCAAGGCTTCTTCGTATTCAGTCAATGTCAAGAAAGCAATACTGCCTTTATCTTCCATGTAATGTATTTCATCCTCATCTTCATTTTGTTCCTCCTCCATGACTACATTCTGAAAAGGAGCTTTAACTTTGTGTTCTTCATTTGGCTCTTTTCCCCTCTGAATGTTTTGCAACTGCTCATTTGCTCTTCTATATAGATCTAAGTTTGTTGGAGCAAATGTTTTTTGTTGCCTTGTTTTTCCTAAGTTTTGCTCAATATTCAGCTTAGATATCTCAGCAGCCAATGACTCTATCATTCTGGTCATTTTATCTAATTTGGGATCAAAAGAAGAGGCAAAGGAAGAAGAAGCCTCGCCTCTCTTCCTTATTCAGTCAGCATGACTTTTAAGTTTTTGTGCAGCTATAATATTAGATTCTACTTCTAGCGCTGCATCTTGCATGTTTGCCAGAGTAGCACATCTTCATTCTCTCAATAGTAGGCAGAAATCAAAGTCAAAAGCATTGGCATAAGTTAATTTGGCTAATGTAGGAGTCGGCTTTACCTCAGCTGGTATTTTACTGTACATCCTATTAAATCTCTTATTGAAATCACGTAAAGATTCTCCATTTTCTCTCTTCAAGTTACCAAACTCAGTATGATAATACAATAAGTCCTTTTTATCTCCCCATTGCTTCAAAAATGCTTCATCTAATGCTTCAATGTCAGCAATAGATCTAGGGGTCAATTCTCTGAACCATTTTCTAGCCTCTCCATCAAGGCTCTGAACAAACACTCTCATCCACATATCATTTTCATTAATGTCTTAGTTATTAGCATAACTGTAAAAAGCTTCAAGGTGTTCTTCAGCAGTTACTCCATCTGTACCAGTGAAGTTGGGCATATATTTTTGGTATTCTCCTATAGGCATGGCATTCAAAGGAACAAGCAAAACTAGGGGTCCATACCTAGCAACAACAATTCTCTCCATCCTCGTAGGTGCTTGCTGGCCTGCCATGACTGGGGTATGTGGAATGCTATTGGTGGATTGAAAAATGGGAAACAATGAAATGGATGACAGAGGCAAGGGAATATGATGGAATGTATGGGATGCAATCTTTGGACTGAGATCCAAAGGGAAACTGACTAAACAAGGAGCTTTATGTATCTCTGCAGGTGATTCTTCACTAGCAATACAAGGTTCTGATTCCACACGCTGTCTATTTTCAACTATTACTTCCTCTTACAGAGATGCATAAGATTTCTTAGGATTACCTGATCCTGATGCTCCTTTCTGTGATGGTTTCTTCGACTTGATAATATTCTCAGGGTCAAGTACTAGTTCAGCTGATAACTTCTGAGGATTTTTTCGAGTATGTCTCACAAACTGAGCCAGGACTAGAACCTGGAGTCTCCAAAGGTTGGTCTTCCTCCAGTGGAGTCACTAGATAGGTGATTAAAACCAGAAATGTGCCTAGACTTTGTCTATCATCAAAATCTAGAACTGTGTCATTTCCCAGGGAAGATGAGCTTCAATCTCCTCTCCCCGGCAACGACGCCAATTAATGTTTCCACCCCAAGAAACTCACCTAGGTTGTATCTCAGAGATGCTCGGGAACATTACAAAATCAACAAAATGTTGGAAAAATGGTGGATGAATGAAAGAAATGCTGCATATTGAAGCCAGATAACCACTTCTACTATGCTTATCCCCAGACATGGGTGAACAACCCCAAACTACAAGGCTTTAGACCACCAACTACTCATAGTTTGAGGATTAAGTGAACACGGAGAATACGGATCACCCTAGCAGATGCACAAGACCATGTGATGGCTAGCTGGAACCAGTTAAGAGGTCTATAAATCTATTATCTAATGCACAGACAAGATGACAACTCTCTGGCATTAAAACAACAGAAACCTGTATACACCTTTAATAATACTAACTAGATTCTAACAGAGAGGTGGGATGACAGCCCCTTTAATGCTAAACATCAAGAGCGAATGAAAAATGCATAACAGGCACAACCTAGAACAAAGAAGAAGCGGAAAGTGAGCAATTGATAGTAAAAGAAGCTTGTATTAGCTGAAAATGAAGACCAGACGCTGCAAGTATCACAATAGTTACAGTCTCCATAAGTTGAAGCTTACAATAGAATAACATTCATCAACCCATTACATTCGGTCTTCTAGGTATATATAGAGGTTGATTACAAAAATATCTGTTATCCTATGCATGGAGGGGTCAAAATGGACTACCAACCCCATTAACTATCTGATATGAAACTCTGCTACATTCTGATTGTTTTAATGAACAAATATGACATTTTTGGTGTTCTGTTGTCCTTTCTGAGCAGGTAGAATGTCCTATGAACAACTAATAAATGCTGTGAACTGATCGAGGAATGTCCTTTGTTCTTCAGCCATGGTTTCTGTTGAATGTAGTGGTTGAGAAATAACTATGCCCGGTACAGGTAGCTGGTCACCTTCATTCTTTGGCAGCAGAGAACAGTCGAAGTTGGTGAAGATTTCATGACGAGAAAATGAGTGGGACCAGATTAAACAACAACCGTTAGATTGAATAATTGAATGGTGGAGATTAGTTTATGGATGCTATCAGGAGGTATGTGAATGGAGCAACATGGGTCGTCAGATTATAATCTTACAGATCTGACGGCTACCGCGAGGTCAAACAGTAAGGGAGATAATAGGCGGGAGGATGTACATGCCGGAGGTGAGTAGTTTTCCCCACACCGCTCATATTAGGCAGGCAGTATTCGTACGTGGGCGTGCGATGAAATAAAAGGGTGACACATGTCAGACATAGCAGGAAGGAAACCGCTTTCCCCGCTGACTAACGGACATGCAGGTTACAGGAGCGGGAGCTGCAAATACAGTTGGATTGGGAGATGGACGATCATATAGCGAGAATTGCATGAGGGTTAGTGCACGTGTTTATTGATTGATGTGACAGGGAAAAAGACTTGCAAAAGGCACTCGGTCGGGCTACCGAGGTTATATGACATTTAGATTTAGCACCCGGGGCATGGGCAATATGATTTCTATAGAAATTTGGAGTAAAACATGGATAAAAGGGGGCTATGGGAGTGTAGAAAAATGGCAGAAGAGGAGGGAAAGGACTATTGCAGACTCCTTGTAAGCATCACCAGCATGGCCGGACCTATTCTTTGACCATAAAATATTAAAGCATGTAGTAGTGCTAACAGGGCGAAACAGTCAAATTCAAATTCAAAAGGTGCTATAAATTGCAAAGGGATGTCCAACAAACAACACCTAGCCATTTTAGAATTGAGCTATTGCATGCCCAGAGATTTATGAAACGAGATCTGTTTGAACTTTTGAAGTCAAAGGCATTATTTGAGCACCTACCTGAATTGTTGAGAGATTTGTTGAACGTAGGTATGACCACACCAGAGGAAGCCATGGATATTAGAGAGATGACCGCTGAAGAGGCCATGCAGGCCATGACGATAGGAGATGCCCCAGAAAGCACCGGGATAGTCATGGAAATCCCTAAATCACCTCGCACATCGAGACCCAAGAAGGATAAGCAGCCTATGGTCCTGGTGCATGTGTCTCCTCGAAACCTGTTGAGAACTAAACTGACCATGGAAGAAAATGGGAAAGTGGTTAATGTGGAAACTGATGAGGAGGACGAAGACCTTGAGGAAATCCTGGTCGAAGAGGAGGAGGAAGAAGAAATGGAGGAAGAAATTAAGGGCGCAAACCTTCTGAACAAACTACCCGTGTATGTTCCTTCATGGAAGGGGAATGCAAGGGTGCCCAAGGACCTAGATGAGAGCAAGAGCTCTCTATAGACTCTGCTGCTACCCGATGATATCATTTTTGAAGGGGCACACTTAGGACAGGTACTAGGTATAAATTTTGAACACTGGGATCTCACGTACCATGAGAAATTCCCACACTTAGTAACCACATAGCTCATCTGGCTGAAGAAAAACACCGCAACAGGAGTCATAGAGTTGGAGCCACACAAATGGTTGTGTGGAGTAGATAAATAAGGGTTGTTAAACCTGCTGTGGGTGCCACATTACCATCGCGCCCTAGTAACTATCTTTGTCATCAGGTAGTTGCTCTACCTGGTGCATGATGGGTGCTTGTGGCTGGAGGAGCCCATCCCCAACACGGACCACATAATTCATAGAATTACCTGACTCCCTTGCAAGGGGGAGGACGTAGCAGATATTTTGGAGGGTAAGATAAATTATTTGGCCATCGCGGAGGCCAGGAAGAAAAAATTCAAGTTGGAGAAGAAGAATAAGAGAGCGTACATGATTTCTAGTATCAACAATAACGTAAGTGAGAGTTGCGACCTAGATACTGGATGGCAAGGTTATGCAGAAGTGTCATGCGGATGAGGTTCCTGTGTCGGTGGTAGCACTTGCCGCATAGTGCACAGAGGGGGTCAAGTTTAACTAGTCAAAGTACTTGTGGAAGTAGTTCCTAGAAAATTTCCGCAAGGCATAGGAATAGGGGAAGAATTTCTACTATGCATAGCTTCTGTTGTCCATAATGCTGGTGGCTTGGGAATTGCCCAAGGACATCCAATTCCCCATAGTTGTGAAGGATATTTCAGAGGCAGCAAAGTACGCTTCGCTATGGGCAACTAAAGACGTGCAAAGGATCAGAGAGAGCAAGATATTCTGGGTGTTCATGAAGATAAATATCAGAATGGGGGTTAACCAGAAGCTGCAGTTACCACCCATTGTCTAAAATAGTGCATAGAGCTTCATGGAGTTCAAGCCAGACTTCCATCACATATATATTAGGGCGTGCAAGGACCCTGCGAAGAAATGGAATGATTTCCCCTACCTGGCCATGGACGATGCCATCTTTGCCGTGCAAGAGTCATGGCCACCGGAATGGCATGCTCCAGCCAGTTCCGCATTGGAATTAGAGAGGTCTACTGCATAGAGGAAGAAAGAGGAGGAAAAACTGTGGATGGTGTAGTTGGCAGAAAAGAGAAGGAATGAAGCAGCAGTGGCAAAGGTACAGGAGGTGCGGGAAGCTGCAAAGGAAGCAGTAGAAGAGCAACAGGAAAAAGAGAAGGAGCACGAGGGCCAGAAGTTTCCCTCGCCTGAACAGGAGCCCAAAATAGAGGGAGGTGGCATTGACCCATAGATAGCATCCACACAGCTGAAGCAGTCATGACTGAGAGAGCAGGTGGGGCAGCCATGGAAGTCAAAAGCCTCTAAGACTTCTTTCGACTTGATCACCCTCACTGGGAGGGATCTCGATGACATAGGGGAGACTGTGCTTAAAGTCACCGTGGAGGCCTTCCAGTAATTCACGTGAGGAAAACCAAGTGGTATTGGGGGCCCTCCGGGCATAGATATAGGAGTTGCAAGTGCACACTCCTTAGGCTGGTACTATGTTGACCAGCCTCGCAGTAAGCATGACCGCGGCTGAGGAAATTTTGCGCGCCCGCATGACCAACACTATAGTGCTACCAGAGGGGAAACTGGTTATAGAAAATGAGGTGGACAGGCCTACGGTCAGTGCACTAAAGGGAGTTGGGATCAACATGGCTACGCTCCCTTGAGAGTGCACTAAAGAGAGTTGGGATCAACATGGCTACGCTCCCTCGGGAGTGCACTGAAGGGAGTTGGGATCAACATGGCTACGCTCCCTAGGGAGACATTCTATGCTCTACAGGACGGAGTGAGTGCAAAACTGTGGGCTAGGGATGGCCACATGCTCCAGGTGATGAGTGAACAAAGAATTAACATGGAACAACTAAGCCTGCAGCACGACGAGGTAGTGGTGCAAAACCAGCAGATTGTGCAAGTAGTTGAAGAACCCTGCCAGATGGCCCTGAGTTTGCCATCCCAGCAGAGGCACCAGCTGAGGCGCACATCTGGAGGCTAGCAGCAGTGGTGCACATTGCAAAGGAAGAGATGGCTAAGGTTAGCTGGAGCCAAACCTTCAGATAGCTGAGCTATAGTTGAAGGCATAACCTTCAACTTCACCAGAGTTGAGGGAACAATGCGCCAATGCCATTTAGAGGAGATCATCAGTATAGTGAGGGACTGCACCAAATTATTTGAAGAGTCATTCGAGGTCCTCAAAACTCTGTAGGATGACCTGAACATATATTGCTTAGAAATAGAGGCACATGAGTTGCAACAAAAGTATGATGACATAAAAGGGAATGCACAGACGGTGGCCTTTATACAGAGGCTCGCACGAATGCAATAGGCAAAAGCACTTAAAGAGTAGGTAGATGCGAGGTGACATAAGGAAGCGGTTTTGAAGGTGTGCACACAACATTGGATTGACGAGGAATTTGTCCTTATAGCCTTGATCGAAGCCAAGCTCAAGCAGATGTAGGGAATGCAGGAGCAGATGCAGGGAAGAAGTTCATGTATTGCATTCTCTGAACAGTGCATCTAGGAGGTACAATAGGTAGCTTCTTAGTGTGCTGCCGACCTTGAAGCAGTCTGAGCATAGTTGGGAGGTCTCCATGTGAAGATCTTCGCACTGATAGAGTGACTCGAGGGCAAGTCACGATGTTTGTGTTGGGGGACTGTTGGGTGCGGGATCCCCCAAGGGAAGTTTTGGGGCTTAAAGCCTAGATTTTGACTAAATCCGATGTAAATACTCCACATTTTTTGGGCACAGAGTGCAAGCTTGTAAATGAGTCATAGGGTTGTATGCCCTCATTTTTGTAATGTAATGTCATCTTTAGAGATCTACCCATGGTCTACAGACCATGGGATTATATAAATAGAGTGAGGCTCTACATTGTAAATCAGTTAAGAGAAGGAAGTCATGATTGAAGGATGAAGAATTGAGTCTTATCTAAATGTAGAGTCAAGTCTTGGGTTGCAGAGTAGGAGAAGGCTCTGTTATTGAGTGCGCAGGGTAGGTTGAGTCTATAATCGATTGAAGCATTAATAAAAAGAAGTTTAATACCATTTTTGTGTATTTATTTACTATTTTATGCATTGAATGCATTGGGTATAAATTACATTTTTGCTGTTTTTATGATACGCAAACATATATGATTTTGTTGATTAAGCGAGTATAAGATAAAGTATTTGTTTATATGAAGTTAACAAATAGTTATAAGGAGATATGTAAGATTCGTGGTGTAACTTGGGGAAATATCGCAGATCGCCGCCTTATCAATGCGAAAGCACCTCAGCCCCTGGTTAGGGTTACACAAAGGCGATTATAACAGATTGTGGAGGCTTCATAGGTCAGGAAAGTTTGCGAAGTGACCTATGCGAAACCTCAAACATCTCAAGGGCATGGAAACTTGGTTCGAGCATCCCCCCATACTGCTTTGGGTGAGACTTCAGTCTGTGCACTATGGGCTGATGCCGAAAGGGCCAGTAGTGTAGGGATTTGTTTAGCTAATTCACTCCAAACCTAGGTCAGGCCTCATCATGACAACACTATGCATAACCTATAAAGGGGCTGAGCTGTGTTAGGAGGCATGTTTTTAAAAACTATCCCGATGATGTTTTTCGAGTATAGATCCAAAACAAACAACATCTCTACAAGATACCATAGGAAGACCTGTCACCATATTTTCTTTACATAGATTTTGAAGGAAGCGATAGTTTAAGTGACCAAATTGCTCATGCCAAAGTTTTCTCACTTCATTATTATGAGCAACAAATACCATGGGGAAAGTTTATGAACCAATGTTGTTAATATTATACAACTTTGTAGAATTATCAGTAGTACCAGTAGCTAAAATCTGTCTAGGATCTCTTAGGTCCTTAATTACAATATTAGGAGGTGAGAATTCAGATATTTTACCTTCACATGAATGAGTTATCTGATATATAGATAGAAGGTTGCAGGATAAGTTTGTAACACATAATACATCATTAAATTGACCATTTTCTATATGAATAGTTCTAGTCCCTACAACGCTAGGAGACCTATCATCACCAACATATATATTTTTGGTGTTGCAATCGTTTAAATATGAAAACACGGCTTTGGTTTTGTCCATGTCATAAGAAGCTCCAGAATCAATTAGCCACTCATGAGAATGAGAAGAAGAAGATACATTTAGTGCATAACCAGACCGAGATGCTTGACAACCACATGTAGAAAGTGTTATTCCTAAAGATGAAGTTGAAGTTGAAGAGTGCTCCAAATGGATGTTATGCTTCTTCAGTACTGCTTCCAAGGCTTCCATCTTCTTAAAGCATTTGGATTCGAAGTGGCCATCTCAATTACAAAAGTTGCAATGTATATTATTCTTGTTCCCTTTGATTTTATTTGCCTTATCATTTTGTTGAATTTATTTTTCATTTTTGAGAATGAAATTTCTTAGGACCCTTGTTTGGTTTAGGACCATTCTTTTTAGGATACTACTTCTTAGGATTCTTTGAATTTGGTCATTTATGGGAAGCTAAGAAATTCTTAGAAGAGTTTCCAAGTTTAAGAAGACCAAGATGTAAGAGTTTTTCTTGTTCCCTTATTAAAGAATTACAAAAGGAATCAAAAGAGGGGGACTTGTAGTCTTGTCCTTGAGAAATAAAGGCTTCTCTAGTAGAATGGAAGGTGGAAACAAACATAAAGTAGGTTGGTCCCAACTTAGTAAAAATGGAATAGATAAGGATATCATATTATTTCTTAATCTTAACACCTTCCAAGAGAAGTCTAAGAGTATTGAACTTGGACAAAAAGTCTTCAATGCAAGAAAAATTATTGGGGTCCAATGTAAGCAAATCATTTTCGAGTTGATGGGCTCTACTTTCATTTTTAGTTCCAAAAACTTTAGTGAGTTGTTTCATTGCTTCATTAGGGTATCAAGTTCTATGACATGGAATCTAAGGTCTGGAGAAATATATATCCCTATCAACCCACATGCTTGATCTTGCCTATTTTCCCATTTGGCTACCTCTTCTTCATCTTTAGGTTTAGTTTCTTGGCCTAAGGCTATTCTGTAAAGACCTTAACTTCTAAGTAAATCCACAATGTATGACCACCATTGTAAGTAGTTGGTGTTTTCAAGAATAACTTGGCATGGACTTTCCATTTTAACAGAAACTTAAGTTGTAGATGCTGAAAGTAAGTGTTCCAATGGAAATATCTCGAAAAGTTAGGCAGATTAAAAAAGGGTCTCTAAAAATAGCTTCCAAATGAGGAAGTTATGGCTTTTTGAAGAAAATTTGTTGAAGATGCCGACGAAGTGCATGAATGTATGGAAGCGAATGATAATGTTATATTTAAAAAAAAATCCCACACCTTTCCAAACATAATCCAATTACCTCACTTAAAAAAAAAATTGTGACCCACTTTTATAAATAAGTGAAAGTCACTTTTACAATGGTACTTTATGAGTTACCCACTAAATTGTAACTTAAATGAAAGAAAAATAGACCTTAGAATTATAAGTGACTCACTTTTTATAATGGGTGAGAACAATTTTACATAAAGTAACTTTAAAACATAAGTTACATGTGCTTTTTGAAAAAGTAACTCAACAAAAAGAAAGACTTGCACTCAAGACATCTATTCTCATAAAGTAACTTTCGACCAAGTGAGCTAGTTTAAAAGGTTAGTAATTTTTGGATAAGAGGAAGGGGTTATTTTTTTGACACTAAAGCTTTGGGGTGCGTGCTTACTTGAAAAATATCTTTTTCCATACAAAACAAAAAACCACACAACCCAACACGGACATACAAAAAATATACCAAACCTTGTGGTTTAAAGTTAGCTCTCGCTGGGAACTAAATATTTTCTCAATGTTTTTAATTTTCCAAGATCACACTAAGGCGTGGCGGAAAAGAGCATACACATGAGAACAAATACTTCCTTTCTATTTATGATTTTCCCAGAGCATATGCAGAAATGAAAGGTATAGATCTGGTAATAAAAAATAGAGAGATAAATAAATCGAAATAAACAGGAGATAAATAACTAAAACTGTAAATAAAGACTACATACCTCCAGATCTTAAAAATGATGTAGCCAGGGCTACCAAAAACCTTTTCGTGTGAAATAGAAGGGGTTCCTCACTGAAACAGATGCTCATAATACAATAGAGCAGTCCTCTTGGCTCGAAAGCAGTAAAAAACAGTAGATCTAGGAAATGGCAGTCAGATGCAGTTCTACCGGCTTCCGATTTGGATCAACAATGGATGTGGCCCTTAAATAGCTCCGATACTATGTAGGAATTTATAGGGCAAGTTCCTCAAATAGAACACCAAAGGGCACCACTCACAAACAGATCACATATCAATACACCAGTATTCTTGACGTAGTTAAAAACCTCAAAGAGGGAAGCAATCTATGGCCTGAGCCAACATGGCCACTTCATGCAATTTATTAATAAAAGAAGGAAAATTTGCATAAGCTTCCCTCATGAATGGTCACCTTAAAAATGACCCTTCGTGCTTTTTAAATAGAGATCATGTACCAATCGAGTGTTAATCCATGGATCAAGTGTCAATAATACTGAGGAGAGAATGAATTGTCGGATCACTTCATGTATAGAGCATATCATGACCGTCGGATTGTAAGTTACAAAAGTACATAGTAAAGAAACACAGTTTAGCTAACTCTATCCTAGACCAAGTTATAATTAACTATTTCCTATGTGTCAGAATATCCTAACAAAATACCACTTTCCTATCATACAAATATGGACTTCCCAAAATGATTCCCGAGATGTCCAGTGAAACTACATCTAACTAAACTTCATCAATGAATTTTCTAGTAATGGAAAACCTGAATAAGCATTTTCTTGTTGTTAGAAAATTATATATTATGGAAAAATGGAACACATAAAATATTGCAGAAATATTAACATAGAAAAACACATAAAAAAAGAGAGACATAGATATACAAGGTTCAACCAGTTTGGGCTATGTCCATAGAGAAACAACCAGTCCTTCTTTTATTATATTATCCAGCAAAATGAAGAGATACAACCTACAACAGATCTGCTATAACTCCCTCTTCGCTCTCAATCCCCTCTCTCTTCCTCACTCAGAATACAGATATACATAGATGCAATAAAATTCCCTCATATATAGCGAGGGGTTGCCTTCTAGGGCAAAAAGCCCTAAATTAAACATAACTTCTACTGTTAGATCTCTGCCTAATGGATAACCCAGATTGACTATGAAATTACAACATTTTACAAGGAAATTTTACATCTATTCTTAGCTTCGGGGGCATTGCCCTCGAAAGCCCCCGCCAAGGGGGGCTCCCAAAAGGTCGCAGCCACCCCCCCTGGACCCCCCCTGTAGCAAATATTTTATGGGCGGCATTTCCACCCTGTTTCAAACTGGGGTCTGATGCAACAATACCTTTGATACAGAAGATAATCAGGCTCCACACCCAACAATCTCCCACTTGGAGACTGATTATAGCAACTCCACCGCTACTTCATTTGCTAGACAATGACTCCACTTTGGACCTGGTTGTTTCTCATCTTCATCATCATACTAGAAGACCAATTGAAAGTGAGAAGATTATCAGTTTCTCCCTGGTTACAACTTTTGTTAACACATCTGGAGGATTCTAGCTAGTGTGTATCTTTTTCAGTTTCAACTGTCCATCTTCCAATGCTAACAGTATGAAATGGTACTTGAGTTGTATATACTTAGTCTTGGAATGAAATGCATAGTTCTTTCTAAGATGTATGGCACTCTGGCTGTCACTGTATAACGTGTCCAACTCTTGCTTCTTACCCAATTCATCTAGAAACCTTTGTAACCAAATCATTTCTTTACTAGACTCTGTAGCAACAACATACTCTACTTCTGTTATTGAGAGTGCAACAACACTTTGCAGTTTTGAAATCTAACTAACATTTGTTCCACCTACAGTAAATACATATCCAGTAGTTCTCCTCCTATTATTTCTATCACCTACCATATCTGCATCAACATATCCTTGCAGAGAAATGTTTGAACCACCAAAGCATAATGCTTGATTTGTGGTACCTCTCAAATATTTGAGAATCCAGTTCACTGCCATCCAATGTTCTTTCCCTGGATTGTTCATGTACCTGCTTACAACTCCCACTGCATGTGCAATATCAAGCCCTGTACAGACCATTACATACATTAAGCTTCCAACTGTTGATGCATATGGAACTTTAGACATATGATCCATTTCTTCTTGAGTCTTGGGACACTCCTCCTTACTTAATTTGAAATGGCTAGCCAAAGGTATACTAAATGGTTTTGCATTTGCATATTAAACCTTTTCAACACCTTTTCTATATACTCACTTTGAGACAATGTTAATTTGCGATTCTTCCTGTCTCTAGTTATTCTCATACCAAGGATTTGTTTTGCAGCAGCCAAATCCTTCATTGAAAATGAGTTTGCCAATTTTCTTTTGAGCACATTTATCTCCTGCATGTTAGAACCTGCAACAAGCATGTCATCTACATATAATAACAATATAATATAGCTGTAATCGTTTTGCATTTTGAGATAAACACAATGATCAGAGTGACATCTAGTATAACCTTGTTCAAACATAAACCTGTCAAATTTTTTATAACACTACCTTGGAGCATGTTTTAATCCATACAAAATCTTCTTTAACCTACACACTAGTTTCTCCTTCCCTTTTACTTCATATCCTTGTGGCTGCTACATATATATCTCTTCCTCCAAATCCCCATGGAGAAAGGTTGTCTTTACATCTAACTGCTCAAGATGAAAATCTTCAACTGCTACTAGACTTAAAATAGTTCTGATTGAAGTCATTTTAACAACAAGAGAAAATATCTCATCAAAGTCTATACCTTTTTTCTGTGCAAACCCTTTCACCACAAGTCTAGCTTTGTACCTTTTTCTACCTCCATCTTCTTCCTTCAACTTGTAAACCCATTTATTCTGTAATGCTGTTTCACCTGTAGGGAACCTGACTAAGTCCCAAGTTTGGTTATGTGCTAAGGATTCCATCTCTTCTTTCATGGCTTGCTTCCACTTCTTCCTAGTTTCTACTTGCACTGATTCTTCATAACATTCTAGTTCACCAGAATCAGTCAACAATACATAATATAATGGAGAGTATCGTTTAGGGTGTCTACTTATCCTGATAAATCTTCTAACACCACTTTTAGGTGTTTGAAGTGCTTTTTGTTATTATGGTTGTTGATCATTATGATTTTCAAGCACCATCAATTTTCCTGTGATATCGTCAAGTACTATGTATTCTCTGTTTTCTTTTTCCTGTTTCTTTTCCTGCAACTGATTCTTATACAAGACCTTTTCATTGAATATTACATCTCTGCGCCTAATGATTTTGTGATTTTCATAATCATAAAAGCGATAACCAAAATTATTAACACCATATCCAATAAAGGTACATTTCTTTTATTTTTCCTCAAGCTTTGTTCTATTTTCTTTGTTAATATAGATAAATGATTCACAACCAAAAATCTTTAAAAATGAGTAGTTTACCTTTTTACTTGTCCATACCTCCTTTGGAATACCATCATCCAAGGAACTTGAAGGCCCTCTGTTTATTAGATAAACAACAGTATCTACAACATCTGCCCAAAATTGTAAAGGAAATCTTCCATGCAATCTCATGCACCTTGCACACTTCATGATTCTCCTGTTCATCCTTTCTGACACACCATTTTCTTGTGGTGTTCCTAGCACTGTCTTCTCTCTACGAATTTCATTCTCTAAACAGTACCTTTCAAACTCTTTGCTGCAATATTTACCTCCATTGTCTGATCTAAGACACTTCAACCTTTTTCCTGTCTCATTTTCAATCAAATGTTTCCATTTCTTGAAAGTATCAAATACATCAGATTTATTTCGAATACAATAAATCCAGGTTTTTTTGGATGCATCATCAATAAAAGGAACATAATAATGAGAGCCACCAAGAGATGATACCTGAGTAGGTCCCCATACATCTGTATGCACAAGCTCTAATTTCTCGATATTCTTTTCATTCCCAACTCTAAGGAATATGACTCTTTTCTATTTTCCATAAACACAATTCTCACAGAATTTTAAATCAACATACTTCAAACCTGGCAACAAATTTCTTGAGTGAAGAATCTGCATCCCCTTTTCACTCATGTGCCCGAGCCTATGATGCTACAAAGTCGTATCTTCTCCTGTAGAGGTTAAAGCATTAACATAATTAGAAATACCATTGCATAAATACAATGTACCAACCTTTCCTCCTTTCGCTATTACCAGGGATCCTTTAGTGACCTTATAAGTTTTATTTGTGAAAGTAGTTATGCAACCTTCACCTCCCAACTGCCCTGTTGAAATTTGATTTTTCTTCAGATCTAGAACATGCCTTACCTCCTTCAATAGTCATTGATTTCCATTTTGCTGTTTTTTGAAAACTGTACCCATTTCAGCAATTTTACAGGGTTTATCATCACCTAATCAAACTTGTCCAAAATCTCCTTGAACATAATGATGAAAATGTTTCCTATCAGGTGTGGCATGGAATGAAGCCCCTGAATCTACCACCTAGGCATCAATAATATTTTCTAATGAAAGAATCAAAGCATCTTGCAAAACATCACATGTTACATTCGCTTCATGCTTAGTTTCTTGTTGTGTGTCTCCTTATTTTCCCTTCCGAGACTTGAAGTCTTTCTTCAGGTGTCCTTTCTTCCCCCATTTCCAGCACACTATCCCCGATCTGGACTTAGATCTAGCTTTTCTTGACTTACTGCGATATCCTAGGCTCTTTCCTCTTTCCATTTTTCTTCCCCTAGTCTTTGTAGCCAAAGCATTACCTGATGTCTCACCAGAGCTTTTCCATCGCATTTCCTCACTAAGGATTAAACCGACAACATCATCAAACTTTAAAGTACTAGATACAGAGACAGAGTTACTAATGGCCATAACTAAACCATTCCAACTTTCTGGCAATGAGCATAGAACTAACAGAGCCCTAACTTCATCATCAAAAGTTACCCTTGCAGAACATAACTAACTTGTAATTGTTTTAAAATCATTTAAATGGTCTGCAATAGATCCACCTTCTGACATCTTAATATTAAATAAACACTTCATAAGAAATACCTTATTTGAGTTCGAGGGTTTTCCATATAGTTTGGCCAATGCCAACATTAAACCCTCTATTGTTGTTTCCTTTGAAATATTAAACACTACTGATGCCACTAGGCACAACCGTATTGTTCCAAATGCCTTTCTACCAAGAATATCCCATTCTATGTCTGTCATACTCATCGGCTTCTTTGTCTTTCCACTCTATGGTAGGTACAGATCTCTCTGATACAAATAATCTTCCATCTGCATCTTCCATAGATGGTAGTTTTGGCCATTGAATTTTTCCACCCTAAACATACCATCTTCCGCCATTACTCCCACTCGAATTAGGAACCCTTCTCTCATGCAAGTTTATCAGCCAAATAGACCTTCGACTCTGATACTAGTTGTTAGAAAATTATATATTACGGAGCAATGGAACACATAAAATATTGCAGATATATAACACAAAAAAATGCATAAAACAAGAGGGACACAGATATACGTAGTTCCCCTGGTTTGGGCTACATCCACAGAGAAACAACCAGTCCTTCTTTTATTATATTATCTAGCAAACTAAAGAGATATAGTGTATAACAGATCCGCTGTAACTCCTCTTCGCTCTCAATCTCCTCTCTCTTCCTCACTAAGAATACAGATATACATAAACACAATACAATTCCCTGATATAGAGTGAGGGGTTGCCTTCTAGGGGAAAAAGCCCTAAATTAAACATGACTTCTACTGTTAGATATCTGCCTAATGAACGACCCAGATTGACTATGAAATTACAACATTTTACAAGGAAATTTTACATCTATTCTTAGCTTCGGGGGCGCTGCCCCCGAAAGCCCCAGCCAGGGGGGGCTCCCAAAAGGTCACAGCCACACCCCCTCCGACCCCCCCTGCTGCAAATATTTTACAGGCGACGTTGCTGCCCCATTTTGAACTGGGGTGCAATGCGACGATACCTTTGAATATAGAAGATAATCAGGCTCCACACCCAACACTTATAACCTGTAAATTTTCCTTATTAACTATCCATGTTGGGTTGTGTTATATTCTTTTCAAGACTATCTGACGTAGTTAACTGGGGGGTTAGAAGGGGGGTAGAGCCCCCCCTTCATTGCGCTGATTGCATAGTGGAGAGGGGGGGGGGGGCGCTCATAGGGGGTCTAAGGGGTGTAGGTGACCCTATTCTATGCGGTCCGGGGCAGTGCCTTAGAAAATCTTGGTTTTGGACCCTATGTTAGGCTGGGTAGACCTACCTATGGTTTTGTGCATGATTTTCACGCGTAGTTTTGGATGCAATGGTTTTCGGTCCATGGTATTGGATGCTTCAGCATGTATAAATATGTATTGTAAAATTGAAAGGAACATAATGAAAAATCAAGCTGGTAGTCCCAGTTTTGGGATCCAGGGGAAATCTCTGTCTGTGTTATGCTCTCACATTGTTTATTTTCTATGTTTTAGAATTCATATGCATGTAATTTTTGTATGGGGTTAAAACCTAAATTTGGTATGAGATCCATTTTGGCTTTAAAGGGACACCTTTGTTGCGGAGGGGTTTTGCTTGGGCCCGTGGTAGACCCCATTTAGAAGGAGATTTGTTAGATCGATTCTGGTGGTGAAAGAATATGGCGAGCCGTGGAAAGATAGAGATTGTTAATTTAATGGTTAGAGTTTTGAGTTGTGGAAACTCGAGATGGAGGATCTGTTGGTGGATAAAGATTAGTGGATCATGGTAGATCCAGCTACTAAACCAACATGAGTGTCTGATGAAGAATGGAAGAAGTTGGATTGGAAGGTAAAGAGCATAATACGATTCTGTGTCTCAGATACAGTATTGTTGAATGTATCAGGGGAAGCTATGGTGAAGGCTTTATGGGACAAGTTATGGACTTTATACCAATCTAAGTATTTGGTGAATAAATTGTTCCTGCAGAAAAAGTTGTATAACCTGAAGATGAAAGATGGAGACTCGGTGACAGAGCATCTAAACGAATTTAATACTGTGGTAAGTCAGTTATTATCTGTTTATATTAAAATTTCAGATGAACATAAGTGTATCAGTTTATTGTGTTCTCTACCCGATTCATGGCATAGTTTGGTTATTACAATAGGTAACAATACAACTGCCTTGTAGTTTGATGAAATAGTCTCATCCTTGTTGACGGAGGAGATGAGACGGAAAAATAGGGAGAGCCAAAATGGTGATGACTTGTTTGTACGAGGAAGGTCCTAGGATGAAAATAAAAATAAGTCATTGAGTAGGAGATCTAAATCTCCAAGAAAACCTGTAAAGGTAGTGTGCTGGAAATACAGAAAGGAAGGGCACTACAAAAGGGACTATAAATCTAAAACTCTTGATAAAGGAAACAGATCTGATGATGCTCCTTCTGCAAAGATGAAAACCACCTTAGATGAAGGTGGGGATGTGTACTTGGCTTCTTCAAGTACACATGTAGATCATGAGACATGGTTGATTGACTCAAGTGCATCCTTTCACTTCACTCCCCATAGAGAGTGGTTCTACGAGTATGAGAAATATGATGGTGGTATGTCTTCTTGGGGGGATTATAGGAAGGCTAGAATCATTGGTCGCAAAAAGTTAAAGTTGAAGTTACAAGGTAGAAGGGTTAGAACACTTTTGGGTGTTATCCATATTTCCGCATTAGCTAGAAATCTGATTTCTGTAAAAAAGTTGGATGACGCAAGTGTAAAAATAGTGTTCGAGAAGGATATCTGCAAGATGGTTCAGGGGGGTTGGTATAGATGTGGGGAGTTCGAATTAGAACTCTGTACAAGCTCCAAGGTAGCACTGTTGTTGATGGGTGCAACAATTCTGTGGTTCTTGAAAGTGGAGAAGAAAATCTAGTGGTCTCTGGAGAGAAGACCATGCTCTGGGATCAAAGGCTTAGAAATATTGGAGAGAAGGGTCTTTGAATACTTCATGGTAAACTTACGGGAGAAGGTATGAGTAATAGCTCTCTGGATTTTGATTTCTGTGAAAATTGTGTATATGTGAAGCAGAATCAGGTGATTTTCCCCTCTTATGGTAAGAGGGAAAAACAGATATTAGAGCTTGTACACAGTGATGTGCTTGGACCTGTGAAGGTTCCATCACTAGGTAAGTCTGTGTAATATGTATCATTGATAGATTACTTCTCAAGGAATACATGGATATATTTCCTTAAGAAGAAATCGAAAGTCTTTGACAGGTTTAAATAATTTAAGGCTCTGGTGTAGAACTAGACAGAAAAGAGGATAAAGTTGTTGAGGACAGATAATGGTGGAGAGTTTTACAACAAGGAATTTGAAGAATTCTATAAGAAGTGTGGTATAGCATGACAGGAGACTACTCCATACACACCTGAGAAAAATGGAGTTGCAGAAAGGATGAAAAAGACATTGATGGAAAGGGCTAAAAGCATGCTCAGTGGTGCCGAGTTAGGATAGGAATTCTGGGTAGAGGCAATGGAGATAGTATGTTACCTCGTCAACATATCACCTTCATTAGCGTTGGAGGATAAGACTCCACAAGAGATATGGACTAGTAATAAACCCTCTATTTCACATCTGAGGGTATTTGGATGTGATGCATATGTACATGTTCCAAAGGAGAAAAGAACCAAGTTGGATAGTAAATCTGAAAAGTGCACCTTTATTGGGTATAAGGATAGTTTAAAGACTTATAAGCTTTGGAACCCAGTAATAAGGAAAGTTGTGTACAACTGAGATGTGTTGCTCAGAGAGGTGAAAGATATTATTAAACATGAAGTTCAACCAAAGGAGCCTAAGAAGATAGAGTTTGGGCTAAAGGAAGAAGAATTAGACTCTACAAGAGAGGAGGAATCAGAATATGAAGAGCCACAAACTCTGGGTGTGAGGAGATCATTTCGAGGAAGAAGACAGCCAAAAAAATATAGTCCATTTGATTTCTATTCAAATTTTGCTTTATCTATTACTAATGATGATCCTAGAACTATGAAGGAAACAGTAGATTCAAAGGATGGAAAACTCTGGAAAGAGGCCATGGTTGATGAAATGGCATCTTTGCACAAAAAAGAGGCCTTGGATCTGGTGGAGTTGCTGGCTAGAAGGAAGCCCATTGGAAACAAATGGGTATGCAAGAAGAAGACAAATGTAGAAGGAAAGGTGGAGAAATACAAAGCTTAGTTGATAGCAAAAGGTTATTTCCAGGTGATGGGAATTGATTTTCGTGATATTTTTTTCTCCTGTTGGCAAGGTAGCTTCTATTAGATTACTTCTATTTGTTGCTATTGCTTTTTATTTTGAGGTAGAACATATAAATGTGAAGACAACATTTCTTCATGGGGATCTAGAAGAGGAGATCTACATGCAGCAACCTGAAGGTTTTGCAGTGAAGGGTAAGAAAGAACTGGTATGCAAGTTAAAGAAGTCTCTGTATGGGTTAAAACAGTCACTAAGAATGTGGTATAAGAAATTTGACACATTTATACGAGGACTTGGCTTCACCAAAAGAAAAGTAGATCACTGTATGTATTTTAAATTAATTGGTGACCGTGTTATTTATCTAGTCTTGTGTGTGGATGATATGTTTCTAGTTGGAAACGACAAAGAAATTATCTAGGATTTGAAGACCCATTTGTCCTCCAAATTCAAGATGAAAGATCTTGGTGCTGCAAACTATATTTTGGGCATGTAATTTAAAAGAGATTAGACAAAGAGGAAGCTCTGGTTAAACCAGAGGAAGTATGTCGAGAAAATATTGCAGAGGTTTAATATGTAGGATAGTAAATGGGTGAAGGTTCCTATTTCTGTAGGTGTAAAGTTATCTATTGAATAGTGTTCCAAGACACAAGAAGAGGAAGAGGACATGCCCGATGTTCCATATGCAAGTGCAGTCAGTAGCCTAATGTATGTGATAGTTTGTACTAGACTAGACATTGCACATGCGGTGGGAGTATTAAGCAGGTTTATGTCAAAACCAAGAAAGGAGCACTGGACAACAGTGAAGCAAGTTTTTAGGTATTTGCATGGCACTAGTGATTATGGTTTGTGCTACCAAGAAAGACCAAGATTGGATAGAATATTCGATATTCATGTAGGTCTTAACCCTGTACAAAAATTAATTGCATATGAATTTTAAAACATAGAAAATAAACAATGCGAGACTATTGTTGGCCCTCGATTTTGGTCTTATTTTTTCTAAAGGAAACTTAATTAATCCATCTATTTTCCATCCATTTTACACTTTATCCATTCCATTTTGATGCATTTCATGTATACTCAGGTATTTAATTTTAATTTTTCAAATTCTAAAGTTTTTATGAAAATTTGGTTTCGAGTGCAAATATTGACAGATTCAGAAATTCTCGTAATAGTTATATGGTTGACATGTTTTCAAGACACTTGGACATGAATTTGATGCATGGATAGATAGCTTGGGAACTAGGATTGAGCCACCTCTACTTGGTTCGAACAGAACAAGCTTTATTAGGCCCATTTAGTGCTGGTCAACCATGACTAGTCACTCAGAAATTCCATAGAAATAGAGTAGTTTTGAGATTCTATGGGATTAACCATATTTCTTGGGATGGGATTGATGAATTCGACTAAGATAGATGAATATGAGTAGATGTTTTTGTTAGAAGGATTATAGATCAGTTTGTTTCATAAGACTTCTATTTAAAGCCAAGACTTTCATGGCTTATGTATTGACTTTTGTATAATTTCATGCCGAGACATTTTGGATTTGAGAGCTAATTTGAAGAACCTGTTCTACTACTATTTTTCTGTTCAATAATGTGGATGTGTGAATGAGTTTAAGCTTCTGATATCAATCTTCAAGTGTGCAAAGCAAGGGTAGAGAGCCCCCATTCCAAGCTAAGTAAACTTCTTTGTTTAAACTAGTTTAATTTTCAATAATCTAGTTATTGTAGAACTTGTTTACATGCTTTGTTTTAGATTGGTTTATGGTTAATGTGTGGCGATTGATTTCATTAGATCTTAATTTATTCATCATTTTAGTAAATTGGGAAAACAAAGTGTTCAAGTTGAGTACTCCTATTAATTTGGTGAATTGTAATTAGTTTTCTTTGATTACATGCAAGCAATTTTCCTCTGTATATTTGGCATTATGGTGAATGAATTATGATGAAACATACCAAAGGTCTCTTAAGTTAGGAGTCTCCTTTCATTAATGATTTTTCCATCTTAAGCTATTAGTTTCTGATTTCTATTCATCAAGTAATAATTGAGGAAGAATTGGACCTCTTAAGTTAAGAGCCATTTCAGCTTTCCCTCTTTACAAAGTGAATTGGAATTGTAATATGCACTTCTTTAGTTTTTGAAAAAATTATCTTTCAAGTTTGATTACATATGATATTCATATATAGTGGAATTGCCTTTAAGTATTACCAACCCAGATTGATAAGGAATATTTGTGTTAATTTGTGCGAATAAATTAGCTCAACAAGTATAACACATAAAGCACATATACATAGAGATTTTCCCCTCAATCCCAAAATTGGGACTACCAGCTTGATTTTTCATTATGTTCCTTTCAATGTTACAATACATATTTATACATGTTGAAGCATCCATACGATGGATCGAAAACCATCGCGTCCAAAACCACGTTCAAAAATCATGCGCAAAACCATAGGTAGGTCTGTCCAACCTAACACAGGGTCCAAAACCAAAATTTTCTGGGGCGCTGCCCCAGACCCCATAGAGTGGGGTTACCAACACCCGTCAAACACCCTGTGACTCCCCCCACTATGCAATCGGTGCAATGAAGGGGGGGCTCTACCTTCCTTCTAATCCCTGAATAACTACGTGGGGTAGTCGTGGAAAGAATATAACACAACCCAACATTCTCCCACTTGTTGTTTTCTTTGCAGAGGGGGCCACAAGAAAGCTTAGTCATTTATCCAGCCCTACAATGCCCATTGTTTTTCTACACCAAGATAACTTCTCAGAGCTCACAAATTTTGTCAATAAATCTGCAGTATTCTTCAAAGTGTCCACCTTTACCAGCAACACCTTTTTGTCTTCTATCATATCCCTCACAAAGTGATACTGAACATAAATGTGCTTTGTCTTTGAATGATATGCAGGGTTCTTTACCAAGAAAATTTCACTTTGGTTGTCACAGTCTATCCTTATATCTCCCTATGCTAACCCCATACTTAAACACAATCTTTACAACCAAACTGCTTCCTTTCTTCCATGAATGGCTGCCATGTATTTTGCCTCTATAGTCGATAGTGCCACTTTCTTACTCATCCAACTGACTGCACCTTCGAATAGGTTAAACACACGCGCACTTGTAGATATTCTCTGATCCAGATCTCCAACCTAGTCTACATCAACAAAGCCATGGATATCCAACACTGTCAAATCTTGGTCTTCCTTGGTAGCACAAAACATAATCACTAGTGCCATGCAAATACCTGAAAACCTGCTTCACTGCCGTCCAATTCTCCTTCCTTGGTTTTTACATAAACCTGCTTAATACTCCCACTACATGTGCAATGTCTGGTTTAGAATAGACCATTGCATACATCAAGCTACCGATTACACTTGCATATGAAACACAGGACATTTCCCCTTCCTCTTTTTGCGTCTTGGGACACTGTTCAACAGATAACTTTACACTTACAGGAATAGGAACCTTCACCGATTTACTATCCTGTATATTAAACCTCTGCAATATTGTCTCGACATACTTCCTCTAGTTTAACCAGAGTTTCTCTTTGTCTAATCTCTTTTAATTTCCATGCCCAAAATATAGTTTGCAGCACCAAGATCTTTCATGTCAAATTTGAAGGACAAATGGCTTTTGAAACCCTAGATAATTTCTTTGTCATTTCCAACCAGCAACATATCATCCACATACAAGAGTAGATAAATAACACAGTCACCAATTAATTTGAAATACACATAGTGATCTGCTTTGCTTTTGGTGAAGCCAAGCCCCCGTATAAATGTATCAAATTTCTGATACCACATCCTTGGTCACTATTTTAACCCTTATAGAGACTTGTTTAACTGGCATACCAATTATTTCTTACCCTTCACTGCAAAGCCTTCAGGTTGCTTCATGTAGATCTCCTCTTCCATACCCTTGTGAAGAAATGTTGTCTTCACATCCATCTGTTCTACCTCAAAATCAAAAGCAGCAACAACAGATACAAGTAATATAATAGAAGTTACCTTGGCAATAGGAGAAAAAATATCACCAAAATAAATTCTCGGCACTTGGGAATAACATTTTTCTACCAACAGAGCTTTGTATTTCTCCACCTTTCCTTTTGCATTTGTCTTCTTCATGAACACCCATTTGCTGCCAATGGGTTTCCTTCCATCTGGAAACTCCACCAGATCCCAGGACTCATTTTTGTTCAAAGATGCTATTTCATCAACCATGGCCTACTTCCAGAGTTTTCCATCCTTTGAATCTATTGCTTCCTTCACAGTTCTAAGATCATCATCAATAATAGATAAACAAAATTTGAACAGAAAGCAGATGGACTATACCTTTCTAGCAACCTTCTTTCTTGAATTGATCTTCTCACATCCAGAGTTTGTGGCTCTTCATTTTATGATTCCTCCTCTGCTGTAGAGTCTGATTCTTCCTCCTTTAGCTCAAACTCTATATTCTCAGGTTCCTTTGGTTGGACTTCACATTTAATAACATCTTTCACCTCTCTAAACACCACATCCCGGCTATACACAACCTACCTTGTTACTGGGTTTGAACGCTTATAAGCCTTTAAACCATCCTTATACCCAATAAAGATGCGCTTTTTATATTTACTATCCAACTTGTTTCGTTTCTCCTTTGGAACATGTACATATGCATCACATCCAAATACCCTCAGATGTGAAAGAGAGGGTTTCTTACTAGTCCATACTTCTCACGGAGTCTTATTCTCTAATGTTGATGAAGGTGATCTGTTGACATGGTAACATGCTATCTCCATTGCCTCTACCCAAAATTCCTATCCTAACTCAGCAACACTGAGCATGCTTCTTTCCTTTTCCATCAACGTCTTGTTCATTCTTTCTGCAGCTCCATTTTGCTCAGGTGTGTATGGAGTAGTATTCTCTCGTGCTATACCACACTTCTTATAGAATTCTTCAAATTCCTTACTGCAAAACTCTCCACCATTATCTGTCCTCAACACCTTTAGCTTCTTCTCTGTCTGTTTTTCCACTAAAGCCTTAAATTTTTTAAGCTTGTCAAAGACTTCAGATTTCTTCTTAAGGAAATATATCCATGTATTCCTTGAGAAGTCACCTATAAATGCTACATAGTACATAAACTTACCTAGTGATGGAACCTTCACGGGCCCAAACACATCACTGTGCACAAGCTCTAATATCTGTTTCACTGTCTTACCACCAGAGGGGAAACTCACCCAATTCTACTTCCCATAGACACAATTTTCATAGAAATCAAAATCCAAAGAGCTATTACTCATACCTTCTACCATACCTTTAACATGAAGTATTCGAAGGCCCTTCTCTCCAATATGTCCAAGCCTTTGATGCCACAACATGGTCTTCTCTCCAGAGACCACTAGATTTTCTGCTCCACTTTTAGGAACCACAGAACTGTTGCACCCATCAACAACAGTGCTACCTTACAACTTGTATAGAGTTTCAATCTGAACTCCCTAAATCAATACCACTGCTCCCTAAACCATCTTGCAGCTATCCTTCTCGAACACTGTTTTTACACCTGAATCATCCAGCTTGCTTACAAAAATCAGACTTCTAGCTAATGCAGGAATATGTAGAACACCTAGAAGTCTTCTAACCCTTCCACCTTGTAACTTCAACTTTACTTTTCCGTGACCAATGATTCTAGACTTCCTATCATCCCCTAAGAAGACATCACTACCATCGTATTTCTCATACTCGTAGAACCACTCTCTATCGGGATTGAAGTGAAAGGATGCACCTGAGTCAATCAACCATGCCTCATGATATACATGTGTACTTGAAGAAGCCAAGTACACATCCCCATCTTCATCTGAGGTGGTTTTTGCCTCTGTAGAAGGAGCATAATCATATCCCTTTCCTCTATCAGGAGATTTAGATTTATAGTTTCTTTTGTAGTGCCCTTCCTTTTCGCTTTTCCAAAACACCAACTTACAGGTTTTCTTGGAGATTTAGATCTCCCACTCAATGACTTATTTTTGTTTATGTTTTGGGACTATACTTGTATAGACAAGGAATCACCATTTTGGCTCTCCATATTTTTCCTTCTCATCTCCTCCGTCAGCAAGGATGAGACTATTTCATCAAACGGCAAGGTAGTTGCATTATTACCTATTGCAATAACCAGTCTATCCTACGAATATGGTAGAGAACACAACAAACTAATGCACTTATCTTCTTCTGAAATTTTGATATAAACAAATGATAACTGACTTACCATAGTATTAAATGCATTCAGATGCTTTATCACCAAGTCTCCATCTTTCATCCATAGGTTATACAATTTTTTTCATAGGAACACTTAATTCACCAAAGACTTAGATTGGTACGAAGTCCCTAACTTATCCCACAAAGCCTTTGCCATAGCTTCCCCCGATACATTCAACAATACTAAATCTGAGACACACAATTGTATTGTGCTCTTTGCCTTCTGATCCAACTTCCTCCATTCTTCATTAGACACTCCCATTGGTTTAGTACCCAGATCTACCGCAATCCATTGATCTTTATCCACCAACATATCCTCCATCTTGAGTTTCCACAACTCAAAACTCTGACCATTAAATTTCTCGATCTCTATCTTTCCACTGATTTCCATATTCTTTCACCACCAGAATTGATCCGCAGATCTCCCAGTAAATAGGGTCTACCACAAGCCCGAGCGAAACCCCTAAGCAAAAAAGGTGTCCCCTTGAATCCAAAATAGCTCTGGTACCAAATGTAGGTTTTAACGCTGTACAGAAATTACTTGCATACGAATTCTAAAACATAGAAAATAGATAATGTGAAAGTATAACACATGAAACACATATACATAGAGATTTTCCCCTGGATCCCAAAATTGGGACTACCAGCTTGATTTTTCATTATGTCCCTTTCAATGTTACAATACATATTTATACATGCCGATGCATCCAATACCATGGACCGAAAACCATCATGTCCAGAACCATGGACCGAAAACCATTGCATCCAAAACCATGTGTGAAAATCATGCACAAAACTATAGGTAGGTATGCCTAACCTAACATAGGGTCCACCCTGCGATCCCCCCCGCTACGCAATCGGTGCAATGAAGGGGGCTCTCTGCACCCCTTATAACCCCCTGGTTAACTACGTGGGCTAGTCTTGGAAAGAATATAACACAACCCAACAATTCGTAGCTTTGTTGATGTAGACTGTGCTAGAGATCTGGATCAGAGAAGATCTACAAGTGGGTATGTGTTTAACCTATTTGGAGGTGCAGTGAGTTGGATGAGTAAGAAACAATCTGTAGTGGCATTATCAACTACAGAGGCAGAATACACGGCAGCCACTCATGCAAGCAAGGAAGTAGTTTGGTTGCAGAGATTTTATTGAAGTATGGGGTTAGTAAAGGGAGCTATAAGGATAGATTATGACAGCCAAAGTGCAATTTTCTTGGCAAATAACCCTGCATATCATTCAAAGACAATGCACATTGATGTTCGTCATCACTTTGTGAGGGATATGATCGAAGACAAAAAGATGTTGCTGGTAAAGGTGGACACTTTGAAGAATAGTGCAAATGCATTGACAAAATATGTGACCTCTGAGAAGTTCTCTTGGTGTAGAGAATCAATGGGCATTGTAGGGCTGGATAAATGACTAAGCTCTCCTGTGGCCTCCCGTGGAAAGAAAACAACAAGTGGGAGAATGTTGGGTTGTGTTATATTCTTTCCATGACTAGTCGACGTAGTTAATTGGGGGGTTAGAAGGGGGGTAGGACCCCCCCTTCGTTGCACCGACTGCGTAGAGAGGGGGTTCATAGGGGGTATGAGGGGTGCAGGTAACCCCACTCTATGGGGCCTGGGGTAGCGCCTTGAAATTTTTTTGTTTTGGACCCTATGTTAGGTTGGGCGGACCTACCTATGGTTTTGTGAATGTTTTTTGCACATGGTTTTGGATGTGATGGTTTTCGGTCCATGGTTTTGGACACGATGGTTTCCGGTCCATGCTATTAGATGCTTCAACATGTATAAATATGTATTGTGACATTAAAAGGAACATAATGAAAAATCAAGCTAGTAGTCCCAGTTTTGGGATCCAGGGGAAAGTTTTTGTGTATATGTGTTTTATGTGTTATGCTCTCGCATTGTTTATTTTCTATGTTTTAGAATTATTATGCAGGTAATTTTTGTACGGGGTTAAAACCTACAATCCAACCCAAGGGTTATGGCTTATGATGAGGTATAGTTTAAAGGTTAAGCTTTTTGACCAAGTCTTCTGAAATTTAGTTCGATTGTGACCCACTATTAAATAATGCATCAACCTTTATACATTTTAAATAACCCTTACATGGAACAACTCTATCCTTGATTATTCATTTGTAGCATTGTTTTGACTATGTGAGGAACTAGTTCTTGTAATAGCTTCTATTCCTTTTGTAAAAATGGATGAAATATTCGTCACATCACTAGAATTTAATCGAAGATCATGTTGTGTGGTAGCTGTCAGATTTTGTTTTCCCTTATTGTTTGGTTTCTTAGGTTTTAGTTCAGGACGTAATTTCCAACAATGGATTTCATCATGCCCTGCTTTGGAACAATGTTGGCATATAGTTTTATCCACTTCTTTCTTCACAGTTTCATTCTTTTTTCCTTTCCACTTTCCACCCTTCTCTTTCTCCTTTCCCTTGAATGACTTCTTCTTACTACCCTCTTCCTTAATCTTCTTTCCTCTTGCTTCAAGGTGAGTGGTTTGCACACATACCTCATCTAAATTGGTTGGATTTATCATAAGGATAGTACTTTAATTACGAATGTAAACCCCAAACATATTTCAACAGTGTATCTTGGGAATTCAAGTTTGCTCATAACAACAAAGCCCTCTTTCTAAACTCATGGGTATAGTCGTGAACTATTTGGCCCTTGAGTTGCCTAAAATTTTTCCAACTCATACTAGATTTTTTCATATAGGCTAAAGGATAAGACTATATTTTAGTTGTAGAAACAAATTCAACCCAAGAAATGGATATCTTACCATGAATTCACATTTCCTCTTGAGTCTTTGCTTCCCACCAGACTAGTGCGGCACCTTCTAGCCTCAATGAAGCCAACTGAATATTTATGTCATCTTATTGAAGGTTCTAAATTCTGTAATAAGCCTCCGATTATCGAATGCAATTGTCTAAGTTTTCTAAATTCGCCTCACCATTGTACATGTGAAGTTCAAATTTAATGTCCAATTTGAGTAAGAGAGTTTTTCCATTTGGGGTTTGTGAATGCGTATGAACAATTTATTGTGGGGGAAGTGGAAAATGATGCTATTTGAGATGATGAGGATGATGAGGAATATGATGAATATGGTGTTTATGGAGGTGGCTTTCCTCGACTACCCTTTGAAGCCTTCTTCTCATCTTTTTTTTTATCTCCTAAGCTTCCCTCTCCATGTGGGGACTTAGAACTTTCTACAACCATTCTAGTATTCTTCTCTTCATAGAGGACTCTAATCATGTCAGTCAAGTCATAGAAAGCTTTCTTGAATGCTTCCTCTTCTGAAATACCTTTAGTTTCTCTTGCTCCAGACATGATGGCTTTGGATTCAAGCTTAGCTTCTGGTACTGCTTGTGCCTCCTCAATCTAAATTGAAGGTAAAACTTGAGGTGTTTCAAGTGCAGCTGGGATTGGAACTTTGGGTGGAGATTGTGGCCTTGTGCCTCTCCTTCCAGGCATTACCTAAGGAGTTGCACCAATATTTTCGCTTCTCCTCTCTGCAACTTTAAGCTTGTAAGCATCATAAATTTGCAAGAATTAAAACCCTACTTGCATAAAACTCAATAAATCAAGAAAATAACCTTTTCTCTGATACTAACTTGATCTATTGTTGAATTTTAGTTTTTCTATGCTAATTTCAACTTCATAATTAAAAAAAAATTCTTATCTTTTGCTTCATGTGCATAGGTTTCCTTATGGTGTTTTTGAATGAAAACATGTTAATTTGTGAAGTCTATGTTAAATTCATAAGAAAAATAACATGAAGGTAAATTGTTGAACAACATCAATCAAATGTACAACAAACCATCAAAATGAACTCTTAACACAATGTTTTGATGAAGAAGTTCACCCCTCCTAGACTACATCTCCTTGGTCTAGCTTCCATGGCTTGGGCCTCTGTATTAGCTCAATAATGGAAAAAATGTTGTTTACAATGCTATACTACTCTTGAAACCTACCTCAATGTGCTCAAAACCTCAAAATAATCTAGGATAACCTTTTTTTGATCTCAATTTGGTCGAATTTTGCAAAAGTTATGGAAGAAACTGTTTTCCCTAGGAAAACTCCTCTAAAACTAGAGAACTCTAGTTAGTCCTGTTAGCCTCCTCCTGCAGGAGGTTACTCATATTTCATGATGGACATTTTTACAGGCCAAATATGTCATACTTTTCATGCTGCAATGCTCCATATTTGCTAACACTCACCAAAAAGACGCCATGAGAGAATGCTACTCAAAGTTCATCTACTGCATTCTTGTTTTGAAGAGTTATTCCATTTTTGTAAAGCTTTCATCTAAAGGGAGGTCCAAACAGCTAAATCTTGGTCTCCCTAGGTTTCAATTCCCTGTTTTAGAATATAGAGAATGAATAATCTGTCCAAACAGCTTAATCTTGGCAAGATTCTTAGATAGGTAGAGAATCAAAGGAGCCCAACTGCTTAATCTGGGCCCTTGGAAGAAATAAGTGTAGATGTAGATAGGAAGACATCAAAAGAAAAAGTTGAAAAGCTGGGTCTGCAAGTCCAAGTGCACCCAAACCAAAAAGAAGGAAAAATGTTAGGTAAGTAGGTTGGGTAGGTAATTTTGAGGTTGCAGAATGTTGATTTGTGATTAATTCCACATTTTCAAGTGTTACACTCAAACAGATCGCAGTCAGCAGATAGTTCCCATTTGAAGAACTTCAAGCGAGGCATGACTAACTTCCTCTTCTTCCTCTTCCCTAAATCACTTACTAACTTCCCCTAAAGAGGTCAAGATCTGCTTGATATCTCTTAGTTTCACCATTTTCCATGTCATTAGCCTTGGTAAAGATCTGCTTTACTAAAGGAGGCTCCATACTTTCTCTACAAAGTTCTATCTCCCCTTCACAGCCTAAGGTCTCTGAAACTTAGCGCTTTCTGGTCACTTTCATATTAACTCTTGACATTATTATGTAAATCCCTATATATTTCCCCTTCCCCCTATTAAAACCATGTTAATACCTCCCCTATGTAAATATCCCCTCCCCCTGGTTGAAATATAACCATAAACATCCCTTGGGAATTCCTAAGTCATCTGGACCTTAGTAAGAGCCCCATCTCTGCACAAATTTCCCCTTCCCTAGTTTTTGGACTCCTTCCAAAACACATAGAACCCCTCTCCAAATGCAAACCCCCCCCCCCCAACCCGCACATTTTCTTTGGAACTTATTAATGTTTGTTTAATAAATCACCAAGCGCCGAAACCCATTAACCGTTAACATAAAGTTCCAACCCACCCGCGCCGTGAAAAATTAAAAAAATAATGCGTGCGATGTTTCACTAAGCCTCGCGCACCTTCTCCGCCCGTCCACCGTTGGATCGCCCCCTCAAGATCTGATGGCTGTTATCCATATCGGGCACCCTTTTGTGTGGGCACATTAGCACCGGATGTCCGACGGTTTCACCGTCGTACACCGGGACAGCTGGAGCCTTCCCATTGCATCGGGTCACCCGTGACAGAAACCACTTCCGTAGCAAAAGCGGTCCAATGCCCCCCCAAAACCACCCTTCCCCTCGCATGACAAGAGTGTCGCGTCACCCCGCCACGTCGACTCCACCTCACCCCTTCCTGCCTGCGCCTGGCCCATGTCACCTGCCACCGTGTCCTGCCACGTCATCACCCCACCGTATTGCCACATCACCCTACTAACGTTAGCATGCTGACATCATATCCGTACCAGAGGACCCCACTGCTGACATCATGCTGACGTGAGCAGCCAAAAAACGGAAAAATGCGCAAGCGCGAAAGTCAAGCTTCGGAGCTCCAGAATGAAAACAGAGGCAGTTTTCGAGAATCTTTAGGGAATCTTTTGATTCATCGGCCCTTTTTGCACCGAAAAGCCCCGAAAAAGCCTGATTTTGCAATTTTGAACGCATCAAAAGATAGAGAGAGACCAGGATCACAGGTTAAAGAGTATCTGATCAAATATGCAGCTGAAAAGCATGTCAAGGAGTATCAGTGTTGCGGCGAAGTGTATAAGAGGATATTTTCTCAGGGCTTGAGGTAAATCCAACATTAAAAGGAAAGCCCTGAAAGTCAAGAAGTAGTTGAGGATGCATTGAAAGCTCACGAGCACAAATGACTGCACATTAAAGTCATAGGAGATCAGTGGACCAGAACTCAATGCATAGTTATTACAAAATCACTGCACCAAGCCACAAAGGACATCACATTAACTCAATTTTTGATCCAGATGCCACTGGCGCAACCCAAAAAAGACTTGATTACATTTAATTCCAGCATAAGTTAGGTTTAGAAAGCTTTTTCCTGCAGACCTGTTTAGGTCGGTTGTAATAAATGACTCTAGATATTTTGCTTATATATACCACCTTGAAAAATGGAGTAGGGGTTGGTTGGTTGTTGATCTTTGTTAGTTCGATATTTTGCTCAGACTCGCACTGTAAATGTGATACTTTCTATAATTAGAGACTGCTGAAAGTATGGATTCTGGATCTGTCTGCTGTGTCTCACTGGTCGAGGAGTGGCTATGGAATTCCTGTACTTCAACATGGTTCAATAAGTGTTTCTTTAACTCTGTTTAGTTTTTATGTTTGTGTTATCATCATTCCACCATCTAAATTGTAGAAAAGAAGAATAGTCTAGGATTTGCTTGGCTGCACCCTAGGCTCAATTTATGCAATTTCTCTATGTTTTCATCAGGAACAGTTATGAACATGCATACTTAAATGATCTTGTTTACATTGTTTCTTTCACATATGAATGCTAGTTTAGGAATTCTTAACTGCTCCTAGATAACCATTCATTCCCTTCTCCTCACTGTCATTTAGTGAAAGATTCTTGATTGCCTTTCATCACTGATTATCATTCCATCTTTTCAGCGAATTGGTAATTGTCTCATGTGTAGCTATCCCGCTCCATAATCCTCTTGTGACCGAGAAAACGCAACAGAAAGCCTTAATCCATGACTCCATGCCCAATGGTTTGAAACTTATCACACTTTCCCTTGCCTCTCTGTTTGAAATTATCTGCCTCACATTCATCTTCCATCCAAAAAAAAAATCAAAAACCCCTGAAACTAATAGCTAGCCTAAAATCATCCTCAACAAAGATAAATCATTAAGAGAGAGCCGTCTCTGATTGCAGGTGGGCTAGAACCTGCAATCCAAAGATTGGTTTGTGGTTACTTCGATCGTATCCCTTCAGGAGCTTAGGGACAACCTGAGTGATAACATAATGGCGACTCCACTGGGGACCTCCTCAGCTAATCTCACAAAACCAGTCTGAAGCTCCACAGAGGAAGAAACCAACCTTAAAAAAGTTTGGTCGACCTGTGTTCTTAGAAAATTTCCCAAAAAACAAGTTAGAAGCTGGCTCCCAAGAAGCATTCACGCTACACCATATCAAATCCAAATCCGAATCCCCCTGCTGTTTTTGAAATTCCCAACATAATCCCTAAAATCCACAGAAAGCAAGAGTAGCGAGAAGATTTTGCTGCTTCTATTCCCCAAACAGTTCAACCTAGTAGTTTCATAACCCCTATCAAAGTTTTGTTCCGTTCAAACCCTTCCTCCCCTTCTTCATCATCCACTTCTCCAGGCACTTCTTTTACACCCCCGTTCACTACGAATACTACCCCGGTTGCCCCTATTATCCCAGTCACTCGAGTCATTCCCCTTATTCCTGTTGTTCCTCTTATCCCTGTTAATATGGCTAATAGATATGCACCCTTAGAGCTGCCTGCTAATCCCAGGGCTATGCCTCAGGACTATCAGACAAAAATTACCTATTTTGATGGCATAAATTCCTGCACAGCCCTACAACATACCAAGAAAATGCAGGATTACTTTGAGAGTTATGAGATTGATGATGACAGTGTGAGAATGAAGATTTTTGTCCAAAGTTTGACCGGCAATGTCAGAACCTAGTTTAGGGCACTTGCACCCAATTCCATTTTAAATCCAGAAGCCTTATACCAGACATTTATTAACATATGGGAGAAAAAGAAAGACCCCTTGCACATACTATCTGAGTATGATACTATCAAAAGAGGACCTCAAGAGGCTGTCTTGGATTACTGTGCAAGGTTTAATAACGTTTACAATGCAATACTTCAAAATCTGAGACCTCCACCTGATCTTGCTTTGTACAAATTCCCTGATGGTTTTGATGCTGAAATGGCATATCAGTTAAGGGAAAGAGCCCGTCAAAGCCTTGCAGAGATGCAAGATGTTGCTGTTAGTGTGGAGGCAAACCTAATTGCCAAAAGAAACAGAGCCAGAACCGAGAGAAGAACCACTTTCAAGGAAGAACCCTCAGCCTTAGACCAAAAACTAGATGCTATCATCAGCGGCATGCATAGGCTACGAGACAGAGTAGAGAGCGTTGAGAGAAAATCATCATGGGAAAGACAACAGGCCAACACTATAAGGAACCC
This sequence comes from Pinus taeda, assembly GCA_000404065.3. NCBI lineage: Eukaryota > Viridiplantae > Streptophyta > Pinopsida > Pinales > Pinaceae > Pinus > Pinus taeda. Next base: position 56,287 of record APFE031578267.1, read on the forward strand.
TAACTTCAGAAAAATCCAGACCACCAACGCTGGAAGGGCTAGTCCCTACCATGAAATTAGGCCTCCTTTCGAAGAAAACTATGCGGAGGCATCCACATCCAGTGAGCCCACAGATGAGACTCACATGAACCTGATCGATTCGAATAATGAACAACAAATCTTTCTCACTGAAGAGGACCGAAACTACCCTGATGTAAAACAATTTCAGACCAAGTCGGGAGAGTCTTTTGATTTCAAACAAGGTTATGATTCTGCTATGTATGAAGTGCACAAACAATATAAGCTAAGAACAAGGACCATTGATGTCCCTGCATCCAGCAGAACAAAGGATAGCAAACAGTCCAGCAGAATGAAAAACAACGTTGTCATAACAGAACCAGCTGATATTACTGTCCCAAACCCACATCAGGTCACTGTGGAAGATATAACAGACATGCAACTTCCTATTGGTCAACGTCTACCTTCCTCTCTCTCAAAAGAAAACTTGAACAGAAATCCAAAAAATCTTCCCAAAATATAAATACCACAAACTGTCATTCATGATAATGCTGATACTCAGAAAGAAGACATAGAGAATATGCCTGAAAAAGAAAAATCTGCTACTATCAACACTAAGAATCCATTGGAGAAACCATTTAACTTAGAAGCAAAAATTGGAAAACTCAAGATATCCATTCCCCTCTTAGAACTTCCCAAACATGATGTATACAGGCAACAAATCCAAAGGTCACTTCAACTACCAGAGGTCAGGGATGATGTAAATGTTTTAGATGATACCCCTAAGCTGCTGTTTGGTCCAGAAGTTAACAGAAAATCAACATATGGATCTATTCCACCCTTTTATGTCAGTTTTCACATACATGACAAAATCCTGCATAATGCTATGTTTGACTCAGGAGCCTCACATAACCTTATGCCCAAAGCTGTAATGGAAAAGCTGAACCTTGATGTCACAAGACCTTATAAAGACTTATACTCCTTTGACTCAAGTCAAGTCAAGTGTTTAGGCTTAATCAAAGAACTTTGTGTGTCTCTAGTCCAATTTCCCAACAAGACAATTCTAATGGACGTAGTAGTTGCTGACATTCCCACAAAGTATGGCATGCTCCTATCAAGATCATGGGGAGAAAAATTGCAAGGATCCCTTCAACTTGACCTCTCTTATGCCACTATATCTGTCTTTGGGAAACCAAAGAGACTGTACAGGGAAACACTGATGAAGTACGTGGTAAGCAGTGAGGAAAATCCCCAAAATTTTCCAATTTACTCAATCTATTCTGATATGGATTCTTTCATTTTATTTAATGATGACACCAATCCTGCAAATGATGAGAAGCCTTCAGCCTTAGAGCAAGAAACATGCATCAATGAGAAATCAGTTGCCAATGTCCATACATTATCAGCACTGTGCAAGGCAACTAGAAAACAAGAAGAACGTCCCGAAAAAGAAATGATAAGTCTGCCCAATCCTCAGATAACTGAAACTCTTAATACAAACCTTAAGCAAGAAATCACATGGTATTTAGAGTTTGATGGTTCTGTCAATAAATTAGGAGCAGGGACAGGAGTATGGATCTACAATACACATGACAATCATGTAGAAGGCCATGCCTATAGATTAAATTTTAGGTGTACAAACAACATGGCAGAGTATGAAGCTCTCATCTTAGGTCTAAAATTACTCAAAGTCCTAGGAGCTACTAAAGTGTCCATTCTAGGTGACTTCGATCTGATTATACAACAAAGGAAAGGTAACTTTGTTACTAATGACAGTAGAATGAGAGCCTACAGGACTGCTGCCACAGAAATACTCAATTCGTTTAATGAGTCCAAGCTTGCCAAAATTTCAAGAGACCATAATATTCATGCTCACAGTCTAGCAACTTTCGCTAGCACATGCAAGCTTCCCTTTGAACCAAATCACCATTTCACTGCTAAGGTAAAACATAGACCCTCGGTCCCCAACAATGTTAAGGATTGGCAAGTGTTTCAAAATGATGCCCAAATTAACAATTTCCTTACTCTTGAGGGCGAATTTTCAAACACAAACATTGACATGGATGCCATCAATGATTCCCAACAGCTAACAGAAGAAAATCACCCGGCTGTAACAGCTAAAAAGAATCCTTAACCTAACTGTTTTTGACAATGCAAACATAGAACAACTGAAACAAATGTGTTTAGAGGAAACAGCCAGAGAAGAGGATGAGTTTATTGACCTAAAGAGTAATTTTCTACTTGCTGGCCTTACTCCATTAGAAGACATGTTCGATGACAATGATGTGCCCAAAATGCCGAAAATGGAGCCTCTAAATGCTACTATAGAAGAACACAACATAGGAACAGCAGAACAACCCAAAATGATTAAGTTGTCCAAAAATATGCCCCCTGATCAAAGACCAAAATATGTGGATTTGTTCAAAGAATTCCAAGATGTATTCGCTTGGAGTTATGAGGACTTGAAGTCCTATGACACCTCAGTAATTCAACACACCATTCCCCTAAAACCAAATCAGAAACCGTTCAAACAGAAACTTAGAAGAATCAACCCCATGCTTCTTCCCCTCATTGAAAAAGAAATAAAGAGAATGTTTGAAGCAGGTATCATTGCACCCATCAGATTCTCTGAATGGGTATCTAACTTAGTTCCCACAAGGAAAAAATCAGGAGAGATAAGACTGTGTGTAGACTTGATA
>APFE031578270.1:9403-26772 GCA_000404065.3 Pinus taeda
TAAAGGACCAGCAGGCCAGAGGGATGTCCTTCATAAAGCATCATTTCAACAATTCTCACTATTGTACAGCTACATTTTAACCTTGTTTTCAAACCTCTGTTTTTGAAAAACAAAGGTCATTTTCTCATTTTTTGTAAAAATTCTCAAAATTTCAAACTCTCCAAATGTCAAAGTGCAGCCTTGGTCTCATTTTCCAAAGCACCTTAGAAGCTATCCCTGCAAAAATTTTCAGAAGAAATCATCATTTCAACCAATTTTTCAAAGAAAAGAAACCAAAAGTCAGAGCCAATTAATTCAAAAAAGTGTCAACATTCAAAACATTATAAAGTGGGTTTTGGGCAAATGAAAATCTAAAGGAAGCCTATAAAAGCACATCATTCTTCATTAGCAACTCATTTGCCTCTCACAAGCTACGTGAAACCTTGCAAAGGCGATTTTAGGAGTTCTTGAGCAAAGTGGGCAGTTTCAGAGGCGCGCTACGTGTCAGGAAGGGTGCGCTACGCTTTGGGGGCGCGCTACACGTCAAGGAACTTTTCTCAGTGTTATTCTGCACATGCGCTACGCGTCAGAGGGGCGCTGCGCGTTGGGCAAGGCGCGCTATGCGTTGGGTTTTTTGCTCAACAAATTGCCAGCAAGCCATCAAATCGATTTTTCTCTCAAGCACATTGCAAGTAGGCCTCTCCTCCATGGCTAAATTTGGTTTTTCAAGATGAAAGAGAAAATTAATATGTTCAAATGCTATGAAAATGATAAATCAAAACCCTACATTATTGTGGAAAATTTAAAGTCTCAATGGTACTAGGGTTTCAAATTTCTCTTGCTGTCCAAGGTTGCCCATTTTTTATCCCTTTTTTCCCCCATATTCACCAACATTTCCCTTAAAAATTCCTCATAAAATTCTACACTATCCCTCTACAACATCCCAAACCCTACAATATCATAACTTCTATGCCCTTTCCCTTCCCTAAATTCCTTGTTTAATTTTTGTTGTCCCTAATTCCCTCATGTTCCCCTTTCCCTAACAATTCCCTTGTCTTTTTGTCCCCTTGGTGGCAGCATTTGACAAAGTCAAACAACAGTTAATTGGGTGCAAAGTCAGCAATACATTTCAGTCATTTTGCCTTCAAAACCATGTCAAAAACCGAATCAGATTATGAGCAGAGTTATGACAGTGATTCAACACCGGAGGTAGAAGTGCCTAGGAGGCATCACAAGGGTGGTAAAGGTGGTCGGCATGTCAGGGAGGAGCCCACCTCTTTGTCTTATTTGCAAGCTTGTCCACTTGCAGTGACCTGTTTTCGGTACCAATCATGTTTTGAGTATTGTGAGAGGATCTCACAAATTCAACATCACAGAGAATTAGTCCGCTTGTTTGTCCTACATTTCCACAATGGTCGTGTGAACCTTGCAGGAGTAGACTTCACACTATCACCCGAGGTTGTTGCTCAAGCCACCGAGATACCAAATGTTGGGGAAGAGTGGACCAAGCGCAAGCTGCTAGACAAATTTCATTATCAACCATACATAAAACCCAAAAGCATGAGGCACCTTACTGCTGTTTTTCCTTTCAGATTCCTAAGCGAGGAGTATGCACCCTTGATGAGGCTTATTATGTGCTATTTTACTTGTGAGGGCAGATTTTCACGTTTATATTCGTACCATATCCATTTGTTGATGCATTTTACCCGGGTACGAATGATGAACATTCCATTTTTCATGTGTCGAAATATAGAAAAGATGGTGCCCGTAGTGCAAAGGAAGAACCCCGCACAGCAACTCAAAAGTATTTATCATTATGTACTGATCGAGATCATAGTGATGCATCATTTGGCACAGCAGGGTATTCCATGGGAGGATTTCATTTCTCGCGACTTCTTCACGGTGCCACACCCACCTCCTGAGATTGTCCATGATGAGAGGGGCCTTCACAATAGTCTGACATTCATGATACCGAGCATGTTGATGCTCCAGCATATGTAACATATCAGAAAGGACCCAGAGCCTTATTTGCAGCTGCACGACGAGTACTATCTCCACCCGGGGTGGAAGGGGTCTCGTTGACTTCATCGGCACATCGAGTATTATCTCCACATCATGTGGAAGGGGTCTCGCCATCTTCTTCAGCACAGGTACAGGTTCAGGATAGGGGCAAGAGGCCCATGATTGATGAGGGTTCTTCAAGAGGTCAGGACACAGATGTCATTGATATTGATGCTAGCTCTCCTACCTCAGACTCAAGGAGATCATCCGAGAGCAAAGGGCCGAGAATGAGTCGCTGCACAAGAAATTGCAGATGGAAAAATGGGTGATTAACTACTTAGAGCAGTGCAACAAACAGTTGGAAGATGAGCATGAACTTTATGAGCAGTGGAAGATTCGTGAAGACCGGGAATTGGCCCGTAGGAGACCCGGTGATTTGACACCTATCGATCGGGAATCTATGCTCATTCGGGTGAACACTCATTTAAAAAAGTTGATATCCAAGGAAAATAGGGACAAAGATATGCTCCGCCACATGAAAAATCATTATTGGGCCCGCATGCATGTGTGCAAAGCAAACATGAAGGTACTCAAAAGACGATTGGCCAAGGCACTAAAAATTAGGAAAAGGCCCGATCCACTTCAGATTTTGGCTCAAGCCACCTTAAAGGAGCATGGTGCTCAATGATACACCTCCAGCTCAAAATTCAGGAAATTTCGAGCAATTTTGGTCAATTTCGAATTTTTGTGCCAAAAACAGGTTTTTGCCCTCAACGCATAGCGCGCCACGCGCTACCCTTAAGTTGGGGAGGTCCATTTCACGAAAACTCGGCATTTTCGTATTTGTCATGGCAAAATACACTTGCTCAGCCACTGCCAAGAAGTTTCATGGAGATTTGAGCCCCCAAAAGGTCAAAAAACAAGCAATAAATGACCTTCTGTCACCTTTTGGACACACTGAAAGCAGTCTTGGGAGATTGCAATTTTGGAGGGGCAAATGGCCACCAAATTGAGAAATTCCACTTGGGCTGGAGAGTAGACATCTAGGCCTTTCCAAAACGCTCACTTGTGCCTCATTTAAATGCTGGGAAGTGCCTCAAAAGTGGCCTGAAAGGCACGCTACGCGTAGAGAAATGGTGCGCTGCGCGTTGGGAAAATTTGCCAGTTTTGCACCTTCAGCTCAGGAAAACGTAACATTGACTAGTTTTGACTTTTTGGTGGGATTTTTCATCCTTTTTTATGTAATTGATTTAATTTCATGTTGACATGACACTTTTTACCTATTCTATAAGATTCATTCATAAAATGGCAAAAAATTAATGAATGAATTGGTTTCCTAGCTTATAGAGGCAAGTTGTTTTGATTGCCTAGTTTGTAGTGCTCATTTTAGAATTGGTTGAAACAGCTCCTAGAAGGAGGAGTTCGACCCCTATAGGTTAGGGAATAGTTTGGCTTGGTCTATATATGTAATTTTTCATTCAGTAGCATAGGTTGGACTCTTGGGATAGTTTTGAGACTATACTGTACATATTTACTAGCATTTTTGGCAAAGGAAAGACCAGGGTTTTGTAGCACTACTTGGGATCCATGTGGCTTTATGTCTTGATGGTTTGTTTCTTTCAGTACTTGTAAGTTGTGTATGTGCATCATTATCTATTGAATCTTCTCCTATTAATAAAATGAAGTGTTAAGGTAGAATCCATGAAATCGCTATGCTCTGCCTTTAAATTTGTTTAATATTCTATGTTTTCTTCAGTTTAAGGAGAATCCTTGAGACCCATTTCTCTCCTTAGCCCCTCACCTATCTGATCTATCCATCTCACCTGCTTTAAGGCATCAAAACAATTTCCTATCTTGCCCCAAGTGGACCCCTGCAAAAACTGTGCCTCATCCCTGCACCCTAAATTGCCTTTCCCTTGATTTCAACAAAATCATAAAAAATCAATCCTAAACTCTTTGTACTTAATACCTAGCCTAAAATCAGTCATAAATTCGGTCATCTCGAGCCTTTTCTATTACCTTTTGCCGAGTTTGACCCAGAGAGAGCCCTCTCATGTCCTCGTAGGGCTAGCTACGAGGCTGATCATGGTTTGATGTGGCCTTGAGTCTTGCCTTATTTCAACCTAAGGCAGATTTGAGCGCTAACATAGTGGCGACCATACTGGGGAAGAAATCTCAAATGGTTTTCTTGTTGATGAGTTTGTTTCACAAGTCTTAGATGGAGTCTGAAGTCACGCCAGGTAGCTTTCGAAACGCTCTTGCTATGCATAAGCGAAAGTAGATAAATGCTGCTTCAGTCGATCTCTGGTTAGCTTGCGAAACTTTGTCTTGCAGATCACCCGAGTACCTTCGATCATTCTAGACCTTTGGATGATTGAGTCTAATAAACGATTGGCTGAATTACTTTCATTCTTTTGATCTCCTGATAAATATACTGGCTTCAAAAAGACATACAAGAGCTAATCCAAATCCGAATCCACCTCCTATTTATGAAAATCCAAATTTGATTCGAAAAATCCTCTGTCAAGAAAGCTCGGCGACTCCCTTGGTTAAATCTCATTCATGTCCTACACTTTTTGAATACCTTGAAGAAATTCCTTTCGATGCAAGGTTTGAATTGTCATTGTTCAAGAATAAGTCCAAAAATGCTCTTGATTCTATTTTTCCAAATCCTGACTTCGCTACAGCTCTTGAATTTGAAAGGCATAATAAATTAATTGACAATTTTATCTTGAGGCACCTTCAGACCACCATCCAAGCAGCCAATCTTTCTGAGTTTTTAGAAGCCATATCTGGAAACATTGGATCCACTGTCACGGCATCTACCTCTACAGTTCCTATTGAAACACCTTTCATTCCTACCATTCCTTTGCAGCCTATAATTACTTACTCCGAATCTACAATTAATTCCCCTTCTTCATACCACATTACTACTCCTCTTCATACACCTCCGCATACTCCCCATACAGTAGCAGTATCCACTCCGCCAACAACACCGAGAGTAAATCCACCTAGAGCAATGGCTGCTCGCTTTGCACCTCTTGCTTTACCTCAGCAATTACATGATATGCCAGTGGATTATCAAAGTAAAATTCCTTTATTTGATGGCACTCCTCAAAGTGTTTTCGCTCAGCAGCACATAGACAAAATGGCAACTTTTTATGATTTATATGAGATTGATGACGATGATGTAACTATGCGATTGTTTGTGCAAACATTCGGAGGATAAGTTAGAAAATGGTTCAGAGGCTTGGGAGCTAGAAGTATACCTACGTTGGTTGAACTTTAGAAGCAGTTTCTTGATCGTTGGGAACTTAGAAACGATCCACTTCAGATTAATGTCGAGTACAATAATATCAAACGCAATCCCGGTGAGTCTGTCCAAGACTATATTATCAGGTTCAATACAGTTTATAATGCTATCCCTGATGATTTAAGACCATCTAGAAAATCAGCTCTTCTTAAATTCCCGGATGGCTTTGATCCGGAGATGGCTTACTCATTGCGGGATAGGGATCTGCCTACTTTAGAAGATATGCAAAAGATTTCTGTCAATGTTGAGGCAAATCTGAACGACAAGAGAGCACGTTTGAAGGCAGAGAAAAGAGTGACTATAAAGGAAGAATCCACATCATCAGAACCACCTTGGCTTCGCGAGATGTTCAAAAGACTCAACTTTGACAAATCAGAACAGCAGATTCGTAATCCAAATTACGGTGGCCAGCAACAACCTCAGTACAGAATCAAGCAGCGTGAACCAAGAGTACAAGAGCCGGCAGCCCAACAACCAATCAAAACTCCTCTTTTGCAGAATTTTGTAACTCAATATTCAGATGAAGATTCTGATGTAGCAGGGGACCAAAATCACTTCTTTACTCCTGATGATCTGCCCATTTACATCACCGAAGAAGATGAGTATGGAGAAAGTTCAGGTGCCCAGCAAGATGAAGATTTCATCTTAGCTAATGATGTAGATTTAGATGATTACCAAAGAGGATATTTGAATGCCTTGTCCACTAAACAAAAGAAGTATTCATTGAGGAACTGAGATGTGCCTATCAATCCCATTCAGAAAAGAAAGGAAGCCACAGCACCAAAGATGGATTCATCGATACCACCGAAGAAAGGAAAAGAGACAATTGATCCCACAACTAGAAAAATATCAGCAGCAGAAAAGACAAATCAGGCAGCTATAATCAAAGATAGGAGAGAGATTCCAGTCAAAGAAGTCGACAAAGTTTTAGAATTTAGTTTGGAAAATGAAATTTCCAAATTAAAAATATCTATTCCTTTGACTGAAATCATGAAAAACGGCAACTACCGAGGTCAAGTTTCCAAAATTCTGAACTTTGATCCCATGCTTGACATGGTGAACGTTGAAGATGATCAGCCTGAATTGATCTTTGGGCCAGCATTGGATGGTCGGTCCCCTAAGAGTGATGTTCTTCCCTTTTATATCAGTTTGAGATTGCATGAATATGTGTTGCATAATGCCATGTTTGATTCGTGTGCTTCACACAATTTGATGCCAAAGGCAATCATGGAGAAGCTGGGGTTAGACATTACCAGAAAATATCATGATTTGTATTCATTTGATTCCAGTTGTGTGAGATGTATCGGGCTCATCAAAGATTTGGTTGTTAGCTTAGACCAAATCCTGGCGAAAAATGTCTTGATGGATGTGGTTGTGGCAGACATTCCTCCATGTTTTGGTATGCTACTTTTGAGATCTTGGGGAGCTAAGTTGAAGGGTACTCTACAGTTAGACTTCTCTTATGCCACAATTCCAGTCTTCGGTCAAATGAGAAAGCTATATCACGAGCAAAAGATGAAATATATGATAACTAGTAAAGAAAAGTCGATCAATCATCCTGTAAATTATGTACATACTGACTTGGAGTCATTTGTTTTATTTGTTGATTGTTTTAATGATATAGATAGTCAGTTAGTTCAAGCGGAAGACATACCAGAGATCACTGAAAATTTCAGAGAAGTACTACAAAAGGAAAAAGGAGAAAAGCAAGATATCATGGAGCAAACAGCTGAAGAAAAGGGGCAGCAAATAGAAAAATCAGAGGCAGTACAATTTCAGCACTTGGAGGAGGATGAAGATGGTCTTTGGACCATGGATTTTGATGGTGTGGTAGGTAGTGATGGTGCTGGTATTGGTGTGTGGATTCGAAGTCCTTTTTCTTCTCAAGACAAAGTTCCAAGCAAGGTGAGAGTGTGTTCCTATAAACTAGCATTTGATTGTTCAAATAATGAGGTGAAATATGAGGCTCTCATTGCTGGCCTAAAGATTCTTAAGAAACTGAAAGCGAAGAAGATTGCGGTCTATGGTGATTTTGAGTTGGTGATAAAGCAAGTTAAGGGTCAGTTTCAGGCCAAACATCCTCGCATGAGGGCATATCGAAATGCAGTCTTAGATATTTTGAAGTTGTTTTCTGATTATAACTTGACATGTCTGCCTCGCCTACAAAATGGTGTTGCTGATGGACTTTCTAAGGCAGCAAGCAATTTAAAAATTCCAATGAATTATAGCAAGAAATTTGAGATTCATGTGATGCATCGTCCCACCGTTCCAGATAATCAACGATGTTGGCAAGTTTTTCAAGATGATGAAGAGATCAATGAGTTTCTGCAAAATAAGGGAAAATTCAAAGATTCCTCAATAGATACCGAAAATGATGATGGTAATGACAATATACAAGTAAATCAAATGGATGTGCTGCAACTTAAGGACAACATTATTCCTAAAGGTTTGATTTCTTTAGAGGAGCTATTTGACCAAGATGATGTGGCCCGCAAACCGGCATTGAGACCGACTGAAAAGGGTGTTGAAGAGGTAAACATTGGGACAGCTGAAAATCCCAAGATGGTTAAGTTATCAAGGTCATTATCACCAAAGGTAAAAGCTGAATATATGAAATTGTTGTCTTTATTTTCTGATGTATTTGCCTGGGATTACTCAGATCTTAAAACATATGATACAAATATCATTCAACATACTATTCCTATTAAGCCAAATCAGAAGCCTTTTCATCAAAAGTTTAGGAGAATCAATCCGAAGTTGCTGCCATCAATTGAGAAAGAGGTAAACAAATTGTATAAGTCAGGAATCATTGTGCCTATCCGATTTTCAGATTGGATATCAAACTTGGTGCCCATACGAAAGAAGACAGGTGAGATCCGTTTATGTATTGATTTCAGAAATATAAATAAGGTGTCCTTAAAGGACAATTATCCGCTGCCCGAAATGGATCATATATTGCAGTGAGTAGTTGGAGCATCAAGGATGTCACTACTTGATAGTTATTCAGGTTACAATCAGATTTTAGTGCATGAAGATGACCGTGACAAAACCGCCTTCACCACTCCATGGGGAACATTTCATTATGCTAAGATGTCATTTGGTTTGAAAAATGCAGGAGCTACCTTTCAGCATGCAATGGACGTGGCTTTCACCAATGAGAAAGATGTATTTTTGGTTGTTTATCTTGATGATTTAACCGTGTTTTCAAATTCCGATGAGGAGCATTTGTATCATTTGAAAATTGTTTTCCAAAGGTGCAGAAAATATCGCATATCGTTGAATCCGAAAAAGAGTCTTTTTCCCATGGATGAGGGCAAACTTCTTGGTCACATGATATCTAAAGACGGCATCTGTATTGATCCAGCACATGTTGAAGCCATTCAACAAATTGAACAGCCCTGGAACAAGAAAGAAATTCAGTCATTCAATGGTAAACTGAATTTTCTGCGTCATTTCATTCCAAATCTAGCAGAGCATCTTAGAGAGATCACAAGCATGCTCAAGAAGGACAGTCAGGTAAAGTGGACCGAAGAGGCAGTTAAATCATTTAATCTAGTGAAGTTAGCTCTTTGTACAACTCCTATTTTGATCAGCCCCGACTACACTCAAGACTTTATTTTATTTTCATTTGCTTCTGAGCACACTTTGGCAGTTGTACTAATGCAGAAGAGAGAAGGTGTAGAAAAGCCCATCGCCTTTCTCAGTCGCATTATTAGAGATAGAGCATTGAAATATAACATCATTGAGAAGCAAGCACTTGCGCTTGTAAAGGCCTTGAAACATTTCCATGTGTACATATTGCATTCCCATATTCTAGCTTATGTTCCTAAAGCAACAGTTAAAGATATTTTAGGTCAGGCAGATCCAGAAGGGAGAAGGGGTAAGTGGATTGCTGTGTTGTTAGAATATGATGTTGAAATTAAACCCACCAAGCTGATCAAAGGTCAAGGACTCGCCAAGCTAATGGTTGAAACAAATCTGCAAATCCTAGACATAAATTTGATTGCTGCCATGTCTCATGAAGATGAGGAGAACCCATCCATTCAGGTATCTGAAATGTTTCTTTCTTCTCCGTGGTACGCTAATATTTTATATTTACTTCAGCATTTATCTTCGCCTCCTGGAATGCCAAGAAACAGAAGTACAACATTGAAATTGAAGGCTGCCAAATTTTGCATTCTCGATTCAGCATTGTTTTTGAAAGACCCTGGTGGAATGTTATTGAATTATTTGGTAGAGGATGAAGCCCAAAGAGTCGTGGAAGACTTTCATAGAGGGGACTGTGGAGGTCATTTTTTTTGGAAGACCACGACAAACAAGATACTAAGGGCAAGCTATTATTGGCCTTCATTATTTTCAGATGTATATAAGGCTGTTAAAAATTGTCACGAATGCCAAATTTTCCAAGGAAAGCAGAAGCTCCAGCCTTTTCCTCTCAAACCAATTGAAGTCAGTGCACCTTTTCAGCAGTGGGGATTGGATTTCATTGGTGAAATTCATCCGGCATCATCAGGACAACATCAATGGAAATTGACGGCCACGGACTACTTCACAAAATGGATTGAAGCAATTCCTACTCGACAAGCTACGAATGCGGTAATTATTTCTTTTCTTGAGACCAATATTTTGTCATGCTTTGGATGTCCAAGTAAGCTAATCACGGATAATGCAGCATCGTTTAAGTCAAAAAGGATGATTAAGTTTTTTTATAAGTACAATATTAGTTTGGGACATGCAACCGCATACCACCCACAAGGAAACGGATTGGCGGAGTCATCTAATAAATCCTTGGTCAATATCGTTAAGAAATTGTTGGAAATAAGCAAAAAGGACTGGCACAAGAAGTTGATAAATGCACTATGGGCTGATAGGGTGAGTCAGAAAAAGTCTATTGGTATGTCTACTTTCGAGTTGGTGTACGGAATAGACACAGTTTTTCCAACTTCACTTGCTGTCCCGGTAGTCAAATTGCTTCAAGAAGCGGGTAGTGAAGAAGATCCTATGCAGAGAAGGATTAATCAGACGATTCATTTGCAGCAGACACGGGAGGAGGTATTTCAAAACACTTGCAAGTTACAGGAGCGTATCAAAAGGATTTATGACCGGAAAGCAAAGGAAGATACATTTCAGCTAGATGAGGTTGTTTTAAGATGGGATGCTCGTCATGAAGACAAGGGAAAGCACGACAAATTTGAAAATTTATGGAAGGGTCCTTATAAGATTGCAGCATATCGCGGCCAAAACGCTTTCCTTCTCAAAGAGATGAATGGAGATGAATATCCTGGAGGGCCGATCAATGGTCGGCTGTTAAAGAGATATTACTTTTGAGTATTTTCTGCTCAGTTCATTATCATTGTACATATCACTTTACTTTTGTTCTATCGCACATGTACACTAACTTATCATCTTCAGTTTGGGGCCCGAGGTGAAGGCTATAATTCTGAAAATGAAAGTTAGTAGGTCTAAGTTTGTCAAGTCAGTTGTCTAAATCTTTAGTTTCGAGTCTAGTTTGGTCAAAGCAGTTTTTGCTTTTTCAATCAAATTCTCAAAATTTTGTGTCGGAATAATGACTCCATCGCTCAATGAGTGAAGGCACTGTCTAGCTCTTACAGAGATCTGCAGTTCTTGGCATCTCCAAGGAGCTACCATCCCCATTGGAGCCAATGTTAGAGTCGGTCTAGTAGTCCTCCACCAGAGATCAAAGCTCTTTGCATTTCATAATTAGGTGTCCCATCAGTGTGATCATGTTGCATTCTATTAGGCATGCCATAACTCTGCTGGAGGAGTTTGTGTCTTTTATTCCCCTCCTGTTTGGCACTGTTGGTTCAGGTTTGTTTGAGTGAATAAAATCTTCAAAGGGTCATTTTTCTTGTTTTAAATTTCGAGGTCTTAGGTCTAGTGTTGAGTCAATTTTTGTCTTGAGAGGTCATAAAGGACCAACAGGCCAGAGGGATGTCCTTCATAAAGGATCATTTCAACAATTCCCACTATTGTACAACTAAATTTTCACCTTGTTTTCAAAACTCTGTTTTTGAAAAACAAAGGTCATTATCTCATTTTTTGTCAAAATTTTCAAAATTCCAAACTCTCCAAATGTTGAAGTGCAGCCTTGGTCTCCTTTGCCAAAGCACCTTAGAAGCTATCCCTACAAAAATTTTCAGAAGAAATCATCATTTCAACCAATTTTTCAAAGAAAAGAAACCAAAAGTCACAGCCAATTAATTCAAAAAGTGTCAACATTCAAAACATTATAAGGTGGGTTTTGGCCAAATGAAAATCTAAAGGAAGCCTATAAAACCACATCATTCTTCATTAGCAACTCATTTTCCTCTCACAAGCTAAGTGAAACCTTGCAAAGGCGATTTTAGGAGTTCTTGAGCAAAGTGGGCAATTTCAGAGGTGCGCTACGCGTCAGGGAGCTTTTCTCAGTGTTATTCTGCACGTGCGCTACGCGTCAAAGCGGCGCTATGCGTTGGGTTTTTTGCTCAACAAATTGCCAGCAAGCCATCAAATCAATTTTTCCTCAAGCACATTGCAGGTAGGCCTCTCCTCCATGGCTAGATTTGGTTTTGCAAGATGAAAGAGAAAATTAATATGTTCAAATGCTATGAAAACGATAAATCAAAACCCTACATTGTTGTGGAAAGTTTAAAGTCTCAATGGTACTAGGGTTTCAAATTTCTCTTGCTGTCCAAGGTTGCCCATTTTTTATCCCTTTTTTCCCCCATATTCACCAACATTTCCCTTAAAAATTCCTCATAAAATTCTACACTATCCCTCTACAAAATCCCAAACCCTACTTCAATCCAAACTCTACTTCATCCCAAACCCTACAATATCATAACTTCTATGCCCTTTCCCTTCCCTAAATTCCTTGTTTAATTTTTATTGTCCCTAATTCCCTCATGTTCCCCTTTCCCTAACAATTCCCATGTCTTTTTGTCCCCTTGGTGACAGCATTTGAAAAAGTCAAACAGCAGTTCATTGAGTGCAAAGTCAACATTACATTTCAATCACTTTGCCTCCAAAACCATGTCAGAAACCGAATCATATTATGAGCAGAGTTATGACAGTGATTCAACACCGGAGGTAGAAGTGCCTAGGAGGCATCACAAGGGTGGTAAAGGTGGTTGGCATGTCAGGGAGGAGCCCACCTCTTTGGCTTATTTGCAAGCTTGTCCACTTGCAGTGACCTGTTTTCGGTACCAATCATGTTTTGAGTATTGTGAGAGTATCTCACAAATTCAACATCACAGAGAATTAGTCTGCTTGTTTGTCCTACATTTGCACAATGGTCGTGTGAACCTTGCAGGAGTAGACTTCACACTATCACCCGAGGTTGTTGCTCAAGCACCGGGATACCAAATGTTGGGGAAGAGTGGACCAAGCGCAAGCTGCTAGACAAATTTCATTATCAACCATACATCAAACCCAGATGCATGAGGCACCTTACTTCTGTTTTTCCTGTCAGATTCCTAAGCGAGGAGTATGCACCCTTGATGAGGCTTATTATGCGCTATTTTACTTGTGAGGGCAAATTTTCACGTTTATATTCGTACCATATCCGTTTGTTCATGCATTTTACCCGGGTATGAATGATGAACATTCCATTTTTCATGTGCCGAAATATAGAAAAGATGGTGCCCGTAGTGCAAAGGAAAAACCCCGCACCGCAACTCAAAAGTATATATCATTATGCACTGATCGAAATCATAGTGATGCATCAGTTGGCACAACAGGGTATTCCATGGGAGGATTTCATTTCTCGCGACTTCTTCACGGTGCCACACCCACCTCCTGAGATTGTCCATGATGAGGGAGGGCCTTCACAGCAGTTTGACATTCATGAGACCGAGCATGTTGATGCTCCAGCATATGTAACATATCAGAAAGGCCCCAGAGCCTTATTTGCAGCTGCACAACGAGTATTATCTCCACCCAAGGTGGAAGGGGTCTCGTTGATTTCATCGGCACAGCGAGTATTATCTCCACATCATGTGGAAGGGGTCTCACCATCTTCTTCAGCACAGGTACATGTCTAGGACAGGGGCAAGAGGCCCATGATTGATGAGGGTCCTTCAAGAGGTCGGGACACAAATGTCATTGATATTGATGCTAGCTCTCCTACCTCAGAGCTCAAGGAGATCATCCAAGAGCAAAGGGCCGAGAATGAGTTGTTGCACAAGAAATTGCAGATGGAAAAATGGGTGATTAACTACTTAGAGCAGTGCAACAAACAGTTGGAAGATGAGCATGAACTTTATGAGCAGCGGAAGATTCGTGAAGACCGGGAATTGGCCCGTAGGAGACCCGGTGATTTGACACCTATCGATCGGGAATCTATGCTCATTCGGGTGAACACTCATTTAAAAAAGTTGATAGCCAAGGAAAATAGGGACAAAGATATGCTCCGCCACATGAAAAATCATTATTGGGCCCGCATGCATGTGTGCAAAGCAAACATGAAGGTACTCAAAAAACGATTGGCCAAGGCACTAAAAATTAGGAAAAGGCCCGATCCACTTCAGATTTTGGCTCAAGCCACCTTAAAGGAGCATGGTGCTCAATGATACACCTCCAGCTCAAAATTCAGGAAATTTTGAGCAATTTTGGTCAATTTTGAATTTTTGTGCCAAAAACAGGTTTTTTCCCTCAACGCATAGCGTGCCGCGCGCTACCCTTAAGTTGGGGAGGTCCATTTCATGAAAACTCAGCATTTTCGAATTTGTCATGGAAAAACACACTTGCTCAGCCACTTCCAAGAAGTTTCATGGAGATTTAAGCCCCCAAAAGGTCAAAAAACAAGCAATAAATGACGTTGTGTCACTTTTTGGACACACAGAAAGCAATCTTGGGAGATTACAATTTTGGAGGGGAAAATAGCCACCAAATTGAGAAATTTCTCTTGGGCTGGAGAGTAGACATCAGGACCTTTCCAAAAAGCCCACTTTTGCCTTATGTGGATGCTGGGAAGTGCCTCAAAAGTGGCCTGAAAGGCGCGCTACGCGTTGGGAAAATTTGCCCGTTTTGCACCTTCAGCTCAGGAAAACGCAACATTGACTAGTTTTAACTTTTTGGTGGGATTTTTCATCCTCTTTGATGCAATTGATGTAATTTCATGTTGACGTGACAATTTTTAGCTATTCTATAAGATTCATTCATAAAATGGAAAAAAATTAATGAATGAATTGGTTTCCTAGCTTATAGAGGCAAGTTGTTTTGATTGCCTAGTTTGTAGTTCTCAGTTTAGAATTGGTTGAAACAGCTCCTAGAAGGAGGAGCTCGACCCATAGAGGTTAGGGAATGGGTTGTCTTGGTATATATATGTAATTTTTCATTAATTAGCATAGGTTGGACTCTTGGGATAGTTTTAAGACTATATTGTACATATTTACCAGCATTTTTGGCAAAGGAAAGACCAGGGTTTTGCAACACTACTTGGGATCCATGTGGCTTTATGTCTTGATGGTGTGTTTCTTTCAGTACTTGTAATTTTTGTATGTGCATCATTATCTATTGAATCTTATCTTATTAATCAAATGAAGTGTTAAGGTAGAATCCATGAAATCGCTATGCTCTGCCTTTAAATTTGTTTAATATTCTATGTGTTCTTCAGTTTAAGGAGAATCCTTGAGACCCCTTGCTCTCCTTAGCCCCTCACCGGTCCGATATATCCATATCACCTACTTTAATGCATCAAAACAATTGCCTATCTTGCCCCAAGTGGACCCCTGCAAAAACTGTGCCTCATCCCCGCACCCAAAATTGCCTTTCCCTTGATTTCAACAAAATCATAAAAAATCAATCCTAAACTCTTTGTACTTAATACCTAGCCTAAAATCAGTCATCAATTCGGTCATCTCGAGCCTTTTCGATTACCTTTTGCCGAGTTTGACCCATAGAGAGCCCTCTCCTGTCCTCATAGGGCTAGCTACGAGGCTGAGCGTGGTTTGATGTGGCCTTGAGTCTTGCCTTATTTCAGCCTAAGGCAGATTTGAGCGCTAACACTACCAATTCATATCAACGTCACCAACATGTTCAAGGGAAGTCATTCAGTTGAGAAACCACCATCCAGTTAATGTCTCATCCACTACAATACCTCCAACCTTCATTTTTTTCATGACCACCTTTCCTGAATCTTGTGCCGTCAATTCATTTTCACCTCCATAAATTACTTGCTTCATTTCATGTCATAGATGTGGGATACATCAAGGCCCTCCTATGATGAGTCACTTCTTGTCGACATCAACTCATTATCCAAGAAGTTGACTTAGAAACATCCCTTTTATTGCTTTGAAGCTTGCATACATCAATGGCAAGTTTCTCGCTTTCGGCGACAGGTTGACATCAATGGCCTTCGACCAAAAGATTTTGTGTGGTGTTCGACACCGGATCATATATTCACACCACGTGAATTTTACTGTAGTACCTTGAGGGTCATTATCATTATCGGTGATTCCTCTCTTGTATGTTAACAACTTAGACCATTAACTGGTAATAAAGCAATGTCTTTCCGTGTTCGACTTCAGAACATCTCTTCACATAGATTGACTTTTACATCGAGCAAAGATTGAATGAGTTTGAAGACCCTGGATCTAGTTTCATCCTTCCGTGCTGCGATATATTCATGGACATAAAAACATCAAATGTACAAAGGCTCGACACAAATTCTCATCCTAACCATGGATGATGACTCTATATCTAAAGAATCACCAGTTTGTATCTGCAAACAACTATCTCATCTATGTAATGAAATGAATTTATAAAGTTGAGCATAGGAATGTCTCCCTCAACTAGATCATGGAAATTATATTATGATGATATATTGTATTGTAACTTATGCAAGTCACCTTCTAGTTTGAAACTTCGGATCCTCATGATAAAGAATTTCACTCGGCATCAATATTTATGACTTCATGATTTAGGGTGCAACTGTTATCGACATATTTGGGCACATCAACCCCAAAGTTATATGTCGTTAAAATAGGGCTCATCAACCCCTAAAATATTTGTTTCATGCCGTAAAATAACATAGTAATTTGAATACATCATTCCCCAAAGGTTCCACCGAAGAAACCATCTAGAAATTGCCTAAATTAAACCATATTGATTGCTCCACTGGAAAAGTACAATGCATACTGAGTGGTACACTGCCAGGGTGTGATGCATATTGATTAGGCCTTCTATAGGGTGTGATGGGCGAGGATGGACAAATGTCTAAGACAATTTGATAGGTGGTTGTTCATGGAATCGTCTTGAAATTTCTCCTGTGCCACTTGCCTCTCTGGATTTTCCCAAGGATGAATGAGGTATCTAAGAAATCTCCAAATGGAACCAATTGTAAAAACTGGAATGACACCAATCAAACCCCATCGATGACTCACACCCTTTCACACATCTATAAATGGATCTCGAATTCAAGAGATCTAGAGGCAGGAATATTGTGAATTGTAAGGAAGTGTTGATAGTTTGTAATTGAGAAAGGAGCATTGTATTGCTGGTATGATCTTTCTATTTCATGAGGTGAAGAAGGATTGAAGCTAGGAGGATGATGCTGGATTAGACAATAGGGTTGTAATTGTCCCTTCTATTAATAAAGTTCTTCAAGTTTTCTTCCATATGATTGTGCAATTGTGAATATTATCATTTGTGAATGCTATTATTTGTTCATTATATATCTGATTCTGTAATGTTTATGTTGTAATAGATCATGATGCTTTGACAGTTCTTTGTTGTTGTACTTGTGCAGGTACTCTCCAAGTGTGTTAAGTACAGGCATGAGTTGTAGGATGTATCAAAGGCGGGAGAGAGAAAGCAAGGGATTAAGCGGAAGTTTCAGGTTGGTTCCATTATCTTTATCTTATCTGTTACACATAGAAGAAATTGTTGAATTGCTTCAAAATATTGTTTCTAGGGTAGCTACCAAACCTAGAGGGCTAGCGTTCTTTAGGAATACTAGTTTTCCCGTAAACAACATGGAGGGGAATTAGGGAAGGGGGATATTGAGGAAGGGAGCAAGGGGGAAGATGAAGGGAGGTGGGGAGAGGGACGAAGGGGAGAGGGAGGGAGAGAGAGG
>APFE031578270.1:28792-98544 GCA_000404065.3 Pinus taeda
ATATATATATATATAGTTTAACATGGGGTTGAATTATACTTTTTTTTTTAGTTTAACACTATGCCTATTTATTTGTGACAACTTCTCCCATATACTAAATTATAAAACAGCTCACGACTCGTAAATAATGGTTCGATGCTTCAAAGAAGCTAAAATCTCTCCAAGAAAAGCTTTAAGATGAAGAGATCAAGACCTAGGGTTTTAGGTATGATGATGGTAATTGGTATTCCTAAGGTCAAGATTCTAGGAGATGAGGTAGGACCTCTCAAAGAGGCTCTATGTGATGATTTTAATACTTTCAAAGGATATTTGCTTCCTTTGAGATAACGAGGGAAGATTTGTGTTGGACCTATGGTTTTATGAATGATCATGAGAAAAACTTTTTCCAAGGTATTCACTAGGTCAAGGCGAAGGAGGAGAAAGATTTTCTTATGATTTATTCTAACAAAAACTATGCCCATATAACCCTCAAAAAATTACCCAAGGGTCACCGACCATTGTATCCATTAATTCTCTAGGAAAATCCTTATCATACATGGTTCATCAACCATTTTATGTCTCTCAAATACCTTTTACATATACCTATTTTTCCCTTTTCCTTCTTTGTCATCATCTTCCACCTATGCTTTTGGCTTCCCCATAATCTCGTTGTCGATTCTCCTTCATCAGACTCTTGAGGAACAAAATATTCATGGCCTCCTAAGCATGTGTTTTGCATTTGGAAATTTTCTACAACATAGTTTTATCTTACCTATCATGTCTTCATCAATCATTTTTCTCTTACACAAACCCTTTTTTCATGACTTGAAATCTGCCTAACTGCCTCAATCGACATTTTTCCACATGTAGTCTACCTCAATCAATGGTTTTGATTAAATTGAGCTTATATCTAAATTACTTCTCCTCTTTTGGTTGTTTATGCTTACCACAATATGACAAATTTCACATAATAGATGGGGTATACTTGTCTCATGTAATTTTTAGGACCAATATTATCCACAGACCATTTCTTAGGGATGTTTATTCATGGATGTATTATCACACACAAAAAATTATCTATACCTTATTCATTTTCTCTTGGTTTTTTCATCATGTTTCTATTGTATCATTGTCATTTTTTATCTCTTATTAATCTTCTTGCATTCTTTGTGCCCTTTTCCTTACCTATCTGATGCTTATTTCTTCCCATTGAAGTGTGTATGTTCTCTTCATTTGTTGTCATGAAGTCTTTTTTTTTCACTTTCTTATGGCTTTATTCGAAACCCTTTGTATGACTATACATATTCATTTCTCACTTCTTCACTTTTGAGATTCTTCATGCCCACTTTTGGGTTGCAAATAGCCTCTGAAACAACAAGTCTTTTCCACCCTACTACGCAATTCCTCAACAAGGTTTTCTCACTATACTTGGCTTTTTGGTATTATCGATTCCTTCCACTAGAACATTTTGAGCTTTCTTGCTCTTCAACTATCATAGTTGTAGGCTTCTACACTCTAGTCCAAGAACTTCAATGTTTCGCTTCTTAGACATAGTCTACCCACACCTGCAATTGTGGAGTGTCTTAATAGATTCTAAGGGTTTACACCACATATAACTATTCTCATTCACTTCTCTTTGTCATGACCATTTGTCATTTGTTCATGAAGTCATGTATTTCTTCTTTCTATTGTCATCTTCTTTTCCTTGTTTCATTTATGGAGTCTTCAATTCGATTACATT
Source organism: Pinus taeda (assembly GCA_000404065.3). Classification (NCBI taxonomy): domain Eukaryota; kingdom Viridiplantae; phylum Streptophyta; class Pinopsida; order Pinales; family Pinaceae; genus Pinus; species Pinus taeda. Next base: position 30,513 of record APFE031578270.1, read on the forward strand.
GTCTATGTCAAATTTTGCATTTCCCTTTATTATTGCTTCTTGCAAGATATGCATTTTCATCCAAGAAGACACTTGTAATGTTCTTCACACGTTTACATGTTTGCAAAATTTTTTCTTACTAGGTTGCTCAAAATCCACCAAGACACCTATGATTTTGTCTTCACAAACTTGATTGTTGCACCAATGTTATGATTTGACATGACTTAATCTATGAATCTAATTTTTCCTTTTGACTATAGACATCAAACTTAACATTGCCTCTTTACATCAATGTAATTTGGGTGTTAGGTAACAATGAAAATGCACCCTCTTTATACAATATATAGACGACTTTTAACTAGAATAGACTCTCAAATTCAATTCATTACATAAAAAAAATGGAATCGACTCCAATATAATTTTTCTTTCATCTTTGAAGTACTTTGGTTTTTGACTCACCTTTAACATTCACTAATGAGAATACTTCATTAGAGTTTATTATGACTCCCCAACTAGACTTTGGACTCATTTCAAAATTCTCACCTTTGATTCCTAATATTGATGACTCCTCTCCTTTAATGTTGGCTTTACATCACTTTCCAATCATAACTCAATAAAATTTACTTCTTAATAGCATATCTTTGGACTTTGTTGCACTATTTATAATATGATTACATACCTAAAATTTTAACATATTTTATTTACAAGGTTTCATTATTTGGACTTTGGTTCAACATCATTCATTCACAACTGAAAAATAATGATTTGACAGACTCTTAAGTGAATTTTCCTCTTGATTTTTACATTTACATTTATTCTCTATCTCCACTTGACTTGGATTCACTTAATTTAACTTCATCAATGAATTACTTTGAGGTTTTCATTAACCAACATTTTTAAAATGAACATTATACCTTTTTAACTGGAAATGTGAACACGGATTGTTTCCTTCATGTCACCTTCAAATTTTCTTTAATCCACAATATCTCAAATATTATTTACTTGATAAATTGTGGATTTGAATTTACCCTTATGCAGGAACAAATAAGAGTTCATCACAAACTCCAGGGAAACTCTTATACTCTCGTAGGCTCAATATATGGTCACAAAATCTCTAATTCACATAGAACTTGACTCCATGCTAATTATGTTCATGACTTGTTGCACATATACTTGTGTAGCATGCATTGGATCTAAGCCAGAGTCCATCATTCTTTAAAGGTTTCAAACACCATGCTTCAAATGGTTCCCACACAAAGATTCAACAACCATGCATCGAAAAATGTCCCACAACTCTATAGGCCATCAACTCTTTGATGCCTAGGTATTTGTGTTGGTTCACACATGGTTCCATTATACATAGACCAACCTCCACTCTACAACATACATCCATCATTCAACATAGTCCATGCTACTCTAGCTACCTATGCTACAAAAAAAAATAGATCCATGCACACAGGTGTACACAACTTCTTATGTGCACACACATGTATGATTTTCTATTTATGAATCCTTACAATTTCACAATTATGTCCATAGATCCTCCATATGTAGATTCATTAAACTAAAAGTAAGACTCCAAAGTGAGAGCACTCCAAATTCACTACCACAACACCTTATAACGTATGTATGAAAAATGAAATTGATTTCCATACCTTCCATATGATGAAGTAATACCTAGGTCATGACAAAGGTTCACAGAGCCTCTAACAATCACGCTTTCTTTTTAGGTATTCACTTTAGAAAGGACACCATATCAATCTCCCAAAACAACATCGAGCTCAACAACAAGGATAACAACTTCTTATTCCAGAAATTGTAGCCAATACACAACCTTCTAAACTTAGATGCAAGGCGATAAAGTTTTCCATCTTCCAAAGTTTTTTCTCTCATTTGTTCATCCTCTTAGTCTTATTATGAAATCAAAACTTAATGGAAATTCGTCCAAATAATAGATATCAAAGGCTATGGTTTACATATTTTACATGATGGATTGTTGGTCTCCCTTCATCTATCTACTCGTAGATAGCTTCTTTTCATCAGCCAATAAATGTTTCTTGACAACAATTTCTCTTCAAATTGAAACAACTTTCTAATAATACATTTCCAGCACACCAAACACCTTAATTATCCTCACATTGATCGACCAATCCATACCACAACAAGTTTTACTTATAGATTTATAACATCAAAAGCCTCACAATAATTAGAGCAACATTAACATCATGCTCTAGTATCACTTTGATGTAGGTAGAGACAACCTACAATTCAACTATCTCCTCAACCATAAAATGCAAGAAAACATTTATACCAAAAGCAAGGAAACAATTTTTTTTTCTGCAATTCCCCCATAGGGTAAAAAGCTATTAATCAATCATGCACTCTTTTTTATATTCATCATACAAATGGTCTCATTAAATAGGATGAAGAGAGTATAATAAATACAACATAAATGGAAAAGTAGTTCCAAAACTCTCTCAACAAATTCCCTAACTATCTCCTATATCTCTCCTCAATATATCCATGATTTCCTCAACATTCTCATCCCTATATTCACTTAATTCTATCCATTTCTCATCCCTACATCAACTTTCTAGAATAGTTTACATTATCACATTTTATCGTCATATTATTTATCAAACATTACATTTGTGAATAATTCCTTTGTCCCCTTTTTAATCAGTATTAGATTGGCCCCTTTTTTCTTTCCCTTGTTTTCCTTTGTTTTCATCTTCCTTTGATATTCTTCATTTTTGCTTTTGCATCTACAATGAAATCACAAGTTGAAATCCATATAAAAGAGCAGTTGAGCAACTAGAGCAAAAGATTCAAAATGTATCCCCTCCTATTGTACATAGCCTTTATAGACAATTCTAACCTTCTTCCTGATAACTTTTCCAACTTCATTGAACTTGTTCTTGAATATACATTTAGTCTTGATTACTTTTTTGTTTAGTGGCCATGGAAAAATATCCCCAGTATGATTTTCTCTATGTTCCTAAGTTCTTCATGCATAGTTCCAATCCTTCCTTCCTAGTGACTTTCCTAATGAAATTTTTGAGGTTAAGCTATATATAACAAAGCTAGATGTGTTTAACCAATAAAATTCCTTCTAGCTTTCACACCAACTTCCTTATTTCCTAGAATTTGGGTTTCAAGGTGATTTTTTTGCACATACCTGGATGAAGTATTTCTCAATAAACGATTTATTTATTGCCTTCCTCTGACACTTCATGTTCTTCTTCCCATCATTTTCTTTGATCTCATTATATGGATACCCATCATTGTTGAATTCATCACATTGTATTTTTCTTTTGGGAGATATGGATCCTTCATCTACTTTTACATATATTCTTTCAACAATTATGGATTTTTTTGTTATAAAATTTATATCCCTTACTTTTGTAAAAGTAATTGGGTAGAATACCTTCATCTACCCTTGGCTCAAATTTTGCAAATTTGTCATCATTTCCCTTGATATAGCATTTTCTCCCAAAGATTTTGAAGCACTTTACTAAAGTTGGTCTTCCATACCATAGTTCATAAGGTTTTTATCATGGTTTACCCTCACATTATCTTTATTAAGAATATTAATATTTGTTTGCATTGCTTCTCTCCAAAAGGTGTGAGTTACCCGTAATTCATCAAGCATTGCACATGCTATTTGTTAAAATTTTTAATTCGTTATTTTAACAACTCCATTTTGCTGAGGATTTTTAACTATTGAAATTTTTATCTTGACCCCATTCTTCTTACATAAATTAAGGAACTCATATGATATGAATTCATCTCCTTCATCAAACCTTAGGCATTTAATTTTTAGATCCATTTTGTTTTCAACTAAGGCCTTGAACATCTTAAATTTTTCAAAATCTTCATCTTTAAATGTCCACAAACTAACCCAACACATTCTTGTGTACTCACCAGTAAACAACATAAAATATTTCTCATGTTGAGGGCATATTTTATTCATTTCCCCACAAAAGTATACATGGATCAGCTCAATAGGTCCTTCTAAAGAGTATTATTTAGCCTTGAATCAAACCCTTGAATTCTTACCAAATTGACATGATTTCCAAACATCACATTTGGGTTCAATAATATTGGAAATGTCATGAAGAACTCTCTTCTTTATTAGTTTAACTATTTGATTGAAACTAAGATGCCCTATCCTCTTATGCCATAGCCAACTTTCTTCAATCTTTTCCAAATAGCAATGCTCACTTTCACCTTCTAATGCATAAAAATTATTCAAATTTATAGATTCTTTTGTTATATTTCCCCTGTGTCTAGCTCCTTGAATGCTCATTCTTTTGATATGAAGATTACCTCATGTCCTTGATCGCACATCTAGATACCACTTAAAAAATTTAAGGAAATAAATTTATTTATATCACCTATAATATTTTTCAAACAACCATTGTCCATGTGCCTTTGATTTTCTTGATTACTGACATATAAAACCAATCCACAAATTTCCAATCATGAAGTTTTATTTTTCCAAATTTTTGGGGAATATGTATTCCTTTCACATTGATGGGAAGCTTCTAATATACTTATGCATTCACTTACCCCATCACCATAATTATTGCATATAGAACATGCAATTTCATCCATAAGATGATAAAATGCATTATTAAATAGCTCCTTAGACTTTGTTAACTTCTTTAGGTTAGATTTTACCCTCATTTCTATGAGCTTGATTATTATATATCCCAAGAAGTGAATGTCCTTGTAGCCAATATTATGAAAGGAAAAATAGTGACCATAAAATAAATATGTATACCTAGGAATATAGACTTTCCTTTCAAATGTTGGCCCTTGACTGTAGTAAGGTTGCATCTCCAATATTGGTTGCTTCCTTGCTTGGCTCTTAATAGTTGATTCACTATTTCCTTCATTGAGATGACCATTGTTTCCTTTTAGAGAATTAACATATCCTTTTTGACATGAATCTATCAAATTCATAGGATCTAAGTATCTATTATTCTATTTCTATGATGTATTATATCCAATACCTCTTTTGATTGATGGGTAGATTTTTTTATTAATAAGTTTCTCTAGATTTTTAGATCCCTTTCCAAACCTGAGATTTATATTTAGTTTTGACTTAGTTTTCTCAAGATATTTCCTTAGGGTTACAAACCTAATTCCATATTTCTCAAAATTCTCCTCTTTCTCTTGAAGTTGCTTCATTAGTATCTCCTCCACTCAATTAGCTTATTCCAAGTGGACTTTTAATAAGACAATTTATTCATTAATATTACTCTCTCTCCTTGTATGCTAGAATCTCCTCCTTCTATTTTTTGTTAATATTCCCAAGACTATCTATTTATTTTCATGCATTCAATAATTCATATCTCTCATCAAAAATTGTCTCATAATTATCTAAATTAGGTGATTTAACTTCAACAACCATGAGAATCTTGTTATCAAGATTAAAGTTAGAATCATAGTTTACTCCATTATCTAATGAATAAACACTATCTTCATGAGAATAAAAACTTTTCTTTTTAGAGAGACTCTTCTTGAAAATTCTCTTTAGAGAGACACATTAACAACAAGATTCATATAATTTCATGTGAATTAGGTCATACACAAGTACGTAATTTAAAAAACACATATCATTAAAGAAACTGGAGTAGTCCGACTACAATAACAACATATGCATGAAGATGTGTTGGTTCTTATTATATAAAGAAGTGTAAGTCACAATCATACATAACATCCATGTAAACCTGTTAGCCCCAATAGTGGAATGTTACAGCCACATATGCCTGCTCCTCCAATGAGATGTACTAGCTCTGTGCAGTGGAGAATCGAAGGCACAATACAATACTAACCAAACCTTCTTAAAAATAGTCTTAGTAGAAGCTTGGCTAACCAAAAGCCTATACAATGAGTTATGAGGGACTATTTATAGAAAAGGGTGGGGTGGCCCTTGACATTCCCCTTTGTGTCCATTCAACTACCCTCATGAATCTTCACCTACTCTATGATTGTTACATCCACTCTTGACACTTGACTTACACTTGACATGACTCAACATTACAATGAACATGTACCCATGTTAACAATGGATTAGATAAGGCAAACTAGACATCATTCAAACTTAGACAACCATAGAAGTACAACTACTCAACATCCTCATGCTGATCAACAGTGACATATTGATGCCAAGATTGGTAGTCCTTAAGGGTGTTAGTGTGTTCTACTGTGACATCCATTTGAAACCTAAACGTTGCCTCCATAACATATGGGTACACTGCACATGCTACTCTACCCAACTCATTTGTGAGCATGAGTATAATTATATTTAGTGTGGTTGGACCATCAACGTACTTGCGCATGATGTCTGCACTGATAGGTAAGTTTAGGTCGATGGTGGTGCACATCAACTCGTCGAAGTACAAGTCAATCTCTTGTCAGACCTAGTTCTTAGTCTTCACCTAGGTGATGGTCCCAAGTAATGGGATTACTTGAGTGTGCACTATAACCTCCATGCTTTTGAATACTCGTGCATGGAAATCTTGTATGCTAGTGATGAGTTGTCATAGGTCTTCATAGTTCCAGATCTCACTCCAGATATGTGCTTGCATCTCGACTGCATTAGCCTTCGTCATCTTTGGCAAGTGAAGTGGGGCTCCCTTGTACTTCATCATCCATGCTCACATGTTATCAACAACAGTATGTATGTTCTTCAAGATACGTACTCTTCTTGCACATCATTGCTTCCATCCATGGATATGAACAACTGCTTGATGCACGGTACCAAACTGGGAGTACAATATTCACATAACTGTGTCTAAGGACAACACTTCATCTAGTATTTCCTTCTTCAGTTCAGCTTGGATGGACATTGTCACCAAGTATCCTCCCCGCTTGGCCACTTGTAGCTCCTTTGCCATTCTCTCATTCTCAGCTATGAGAAAACAAATACTTGAACTAGTGGCTTTGACATACACTGTAGTTGCATCAGCCAAGGTAGTTGGATACTTGTGCACATCAGTCATGATCACTTGCTCTTAAAATTTCATAGGGGATGTTCGGTCCTCTAGAGTCAGTACTCTCTAATAATACACAACTCTGTGATGAGATTCGTCAAAGGAGATGTTGTGCATCTCTGATTCCAATTGACCACCAAGGATCTCAGTGCCTCCGTTGTCATTCGAGACTTGCTCATCATCTGGATGCATTGAAGTAGGTGAGACAACCTATCTTTTGTGAGGCATGAGGTCATTGTCCTGTTCCAACTCCTGTTGCTCCATGTCTGCATCTAAGTGTTCAAGAGATTGTTCTATCTCATCAGCAAAGTCTTGCCCCTTCGAGGGTTCACCCAGTTTGCTTGATGCCATATTTTCAGAAGAATCAACTACCTGTATGAGTGTTTCTTCATCTGTCTGCACGTGATACACCCCCTACTAAATTTTCTGTTTCTACGCTTCCTTCTCCTGTTGGTGCAACTCTTATTCTTTCCAGAGTTGCTCCCTTAGGTCATGCAACTCCTTCTTTTCTTCTTCCATTCTCTTCTTATCCCTCTTCCTTTGCACGATTCACTTGTAACAATGCTACATCTTCTATTGAATAGTCGTAGTTGCTCGTTATACAAGTGGATCTACTTGAAACTTGCAACTTTGCTCCTCCTCCATGCAGTCAAAAATAGTCCTCTTCCCTTTGTCGCGCATAGGTATGTTGGGCTCTGCTGCCTCTGTTGTTGCTACTACTACTACTACTATTGGTGTTCTCATGACGCTACTTCATGCTACCATGCTAACCACTCTACGGTGAAACATACCTGTTCATTGGGTCTGGAGGAATTGTAGTAATACCTCCATGAGTCCTCCTCACCCCAATGAAATGCCCCGTGGATCTAATTGAACTGAACTCTCATACAATGATCCTTCACAATGCAGTGTGGGTCATATCGGTTGAACCTTCAGAGGTCGAATAGGTACTTCTTCATTTGTTCAGTTGTGACATCCACTTTCTTAATGCTCCGGATCTCATATTACCCAATCCGCAATGGAAGAGTGGGCCAAGGTGCCTTCTTCTTCCACTAGAGCCTAGATATTAATCTTGCTGGTATATGATATGCTACTTTTTGCATGACAAGCACATCCAAAGCAAAATTTGGTAGAACATGCAGAGGCTTCTTGGCAGTGAACACTTAGATGAACGTGTCATCCAGTGAGGCATACCAATCTACAATTCATAACAATTCCTTCATCCCTTCTTCTGACATGCAGGGTGAAACCTGTTCAAATATCAACTTGTACACTAGGGTGACAAGATGGTTAGACAACTATATGATCACTCCTCCAAAGCTGCACTCATAAATAACTTGAAATACATGCCCATAGTAGTATCCACTGGTGACCATGCCCACACTAAGCCCAGGAACTCATGTCGAGCATGGACTACATCTAAAATGTAGGTGGACATGTAAATATTTGCATGCATGCCTTTGGGTGATTGTCAAGCCTTCATGACTTGCTCCTTCAGCTAATGAGCCAGTATGTAAGACTAGTTGCATGGTCTCCCTTCTCTAGCTAGTTGGTCCAACGTGACCACCCAACTCTAAGGGAACATTTCAGTGCTCACTTGTCCACTCGGTTGACATGAGAATATGACCAAGTCTTGGTATTGCTTCCTCAATATATTTTCCTTATAGATCTAATTGGGGGTCATCATGAAACAATTTGGCTCCTTTACCCAATTCTTCAGAATGTCTTTAGAGTGGCCTCTACTATTGGGAAAGATGAACGGGGGAGTCATGACAGTTAGATGCTCGGTCATATGATACATCTCATCATAATCTCATGCCCAGAAGGTTGCAATATTTGTCCCACTAACATTGCTCAAGGTGATTGTCTCGGGGTTAGTGTGAAAGATGATCCAATGAATCATGTCCGTGCATGGGAATGATGGGTATCTACATGCAATCCAGTACAAGCTAGACTTATGAATGTTCATGTACACCTGATGGTCTTCAAGGTCTTCCCCAAAATTACCTACAAATGTTTCATTTACCTCTTGCAACTTTACTTTCATGTACTTGTCTAGATAAAAATTTGTATCTTCATAAATCGGCAAACCAGAGGACACCTGGTTAGCTGTTGCTCTAGCTGCCATACCATCAGTTTCTTGAGATCCTATTCTCCTAGAAGCTATTGAGACAAATGAACACCTGAAAGATATATAAACAAGCGACATGCATGGCAAGAAATATTCCAGTGAAAACAAAACAAATTAGGGGAAAGGCACAACACATACATGGGAAACTAATGAGCAAGATTGCACAAATTTCACTGGGAGGCTGAGTGACTAGCTACTAGAACTGCACAAAAGGTAGTCTCGATTATCTAGGAGGTTGGACTAGCTTTTGGATCTATGAAATGCGCAATCCATTTGGGCAGCTGGCTGGGAGGATAGCACAATGCGTAATTCCAACTGGGAAGGATTGCTAGCCCTGGGACAAATTTGCCCAATTTCCTGGGCCAAGCAGGCACTATCCTCCAAGAATGTGCAAAACAGTCCAGGAGGCTAGTGCTAGGCCAAAATGTGGAAATATGGAGAGGAAGGTGAGCCTTCCTTCCCTTGGTTGCGCAATGCAACCTTGGTGAAGATAGAGATTGGGCCAAGTTTGGCCTGACTCACCGACGGGCAACTGAAATCAAGTAAGTTGATGAGATGCATGCTAAAACTAAGTGATTTTAGAAGTGATAAACAACGCATGCAAAAAATGAATGGAAGATTCAACAAACAGATCAACATGCATGTGGGTGAGGTCGTTTGCCATTGGGGGAATGTCCGTGAAAAGGAGTTTCATGCATGCGACAACAGTGAGATAGCAACGAAAATTGAAACAATTCTAGGAAAAGCTAGAATATCTGTAAATGACATCAATTGTTCAAAGAAATCAAGAAAACAATGTTCACATAGGCAAATACACAAAAAGTGATAGAAATGTTGAAAAAGACAAGTTGAGGCCACTTACCCGTGAATAGTTGAGACGGATATGTGAAAGAGTCCTAGATGTGTTGTGGGATGTCAGAGCTCCAAGATCAATCTGAATGAATGAGCTATGATGCATCAAATAAATAAGTTTGGTCTCATGATGCACATGCCACAAATCTAAGAAAAAGCAACACCTGGAGGGAAACTTCTAAAAAAACTTTGCATGTAACCCTTGACTGCTAAAAATAGTTTCCTAATTCATGGGATGCCTTCTGCATGTTGTCTCTTGCTATCCCGGGAAAATCAATTCATGCATGCATGCAAGTCAAGTTTTCTTGGTCCTGGGTGGAACTGGTCAACTAAACTATTCATCCATGCGAGTGATCAATTGCTCGGGAAAAATGCACATTCTTGGCTTGGAGCTGGGCTGACTAACCAAGGGGATTACACAATTTCTGGGCAGAGCAACTAACTGCTGCCTAGATTTGTACAAATCCTAGGGTGAACAGTCTGCTACTGAGAAAAATTGTGCAAACATTGCTAGGAGGGTTTCCTGGCATGATTATGCAATCTTGGAGCCAAGGAGGTTGTCAGAGAGGATTGTGCAATTCCTAGAGGGAAGGCTGGTTGTCCTCCGAGAATGCACAATTTTCAAGGGGAAGCCGCTAAGCCTACATCTAGACTAAGTCTAGATAAGCAACTTTTGAGTGGAATGGATCGACTATGATTGAAAGGCTACCTTTGTGCAAGGAAAACACTAAATCTTGAGTACTTAACAAAGGAAGACAAAGTGTTGTGTGAGGTTATGTTAATGGGTTGGAATTTATCACCAACAGTCAAGGGGATCTCTCCGATGTAGGTTCCCAACTAGAGCCTACACCGAGTGTGTTGGAGATCCCTTCTAGTATGTGGGCTCGGATGCCGCACAGTTTTGCAGAGCTAGCTTCGGATAGAGGTGTGGTATAAACTTAGTAGAAGGTGTGAGTTTTAAGAAACACTAGAGAATAATTGACAAGTATCCTGTGTCATACATGTATACCATGAATAACAAGAGATAAGCCACATAGTCTCACGTAAAGTTACTATTAGCAAGACTTTAAATAAGACTTCTACAAATTAAATAGATACTGATTAACAATTGCAAAATCAGTTCACAATAATCAACCATTTACCAACATACTAAATCGTTCAGTGGAAAGAAAGATTATACTAAGACCTAAAGAAATAGTTCATTGGCATGCGTATACAGTGAAATAAACCAAATACCATTCATACGTAGCAAAACCAGATTCGGGGTACGAAATAGCAAGTGGAGCGATCACACATCAAGAAGCTTTCAGGAACATTCGATCTGTCAAGTGTAGAAAAATACTCATGGTACCAACACAAATATTTGAAGCATTTTATAGTGAAAATGTACAATTAACTCTTGTATTGACAAGAAGAACCACAGTTCTCTTAAGCGTCGTGTCTATTACTATCCAAAAGTACTTAGCTAAAAAAGTCCTTTCAAATGAGACATGAAGTTACATTTATAGGATGAGAGAGATCTTTGGTATACTCTTGACTCTTGGACTTCCTAGTGACCTTTCGGCAACCACATGAATCTTAGCATTCTATGTGACCTTTCATGTTCATAGAGTATTTCATGCTATCATAGTACACACACAAAAGAAAAAGGAAATGGCTATTATCCTAGTTGACTAAAATACAAATGACGAGTTCTGGAATGCTGAGCCCAAGCTTTTCGGTCCGATAGGTGTACCATATGTTGTATTTTGCCGGGATGGGGGAGATTGGTGGCTGGCCTTCATCATGTTGGTGTAAGAATTGCAATGTGTTCATGATAAGAGTACTTCGCTTGGCACATATATGATTGTTTAGTCTACCCAACTTGGTGTAGAGCCTCACTGGTTCCACAATGTAACACTTGATATTCTCCACTAAGATCAACATATCTTTTGTGTGGGCAACTCATCTATATGTTTCTATGAATGCTTGCACCTCATTGTTGATCTCCTCCTGATTTCTGACCTGTCCAATTTCTCCTATAGAAGGGGACCCATGTAGTTGGATCACCGACTCTAGACTGCTGAACAATTGCTTGTAGGAAGTCAACACCCTTTCTGCATCTTTGACCAATTTTTCTGTGGACTACATTTTGATATGAAGTTAGACTCTGGTATTCTGCATAGCAATCCAATCTTTCCTGGGACTACTTTCGGGGCTTCGGGGTACTTTTCAGACCACTCATGTATTTTATCTAGGGCAGTCATGGCCTCTTTGAGCATGGCAACCCTTTCTGTTGAGTGAGTCTAAATAGCCACTATGGTAGCTATAGTGTGGTGTAGTTTTTCCATCTCCTTATACACTACAACCATAGTCTCCCCTAGGACCTACGTTTGTAATGCGACTACTAATTGGAAATTAGATGATCTTATATGTAGCAAGTGGAGTGTCACGATTTCCTCCTCCAAGTTCCTCTTCCCTTGTTCTGCTACCCTGGACCTTTGCTCGGATGCGTATAACCTATTTTCCAAATCTACAATTTGTCTACTCTTCCTAGCTACGTTGTGTTCTGTGGCAGCTACAAATGTTGTGCTGCTAGAGGTAATCATTAGTCAGTTTGATGTGATATTTGGCATCATATCTGTTTCCATAGTTATCGATAATGGTTCAGTTGGGTTTCTACTTCATGATATCTTCCTCTCTTGTATAATCTTGAGGTTTACTTCATCAAATGTGATCTTAATCAGATCTATAACCTCTTCGTCTTGATCTTCTGTGATGCCTAGCTCTCGGAGGGGTGGGTGTCCACCACTGAGGGGAGTAATGGGAGGTACGTCCAAAGGAGGAAGCTCACTTTGTCCTGAGCTTGGATCAACCACCACGATCTTCTCTTCTTGTTCAATCACTACCATTTCCTTCTCCTTTTTTGCCCTAAGCTCCTCCTCCTGTTGCCTCCTTTCCCTTTCTACTAATGCCTGTTACTTTTCTAGCTCTTCCTCCATGTTATTTAGTTCCTATTCCAACCTTTAGTGTTCATCTTGTTTTTTCCTCACAGCTTCTTCTACTTGTCTCTTCTTTTCGGCCACTTCTTCCCTCCTTTTCTCTTCCTCATCTTGTGCTCTCTTTTCCTCTTCCTCCCTCCTTTTCTCGTCTTCCGGCCTTTTCCTATCTATCTCGACCTGGCTTTGAGTGTCGAGTTCCTACAATTGTTTGCTTCCCAGTTCTCTTTGTCTCTTTAGTTCTTGCTTCTTTCTTTCCAGTTTCCCATTTCCTTGTATGAGCATAACTTCCTCTTCCTCGTTGTCGCTTAGAGGATCTTCCGCTTCTTTTCCTTTTCATTTCCCTGATGTTTCGACTCTCTTCGGTGTTCTTTCTCTGAGGCTTTCATCATCTTGGAAATCATCAAGGAGTTCATCTTCTATGGCTTGTTTCTCACTGGGGTTGATCTCCCTTGTGGAGTTATACTAGTTCCTAATTCTATCCTCGAGGTCCTTCCTAGTGTGGGCGTAAGACCAACTGAATTTTGCCCTCTTACAGTGGGCAGCTATGATCTTTGTAGGGTCATACACTGTGTAATTCAGGGTCACGAAATGGCTCCCCTCGAGTTCTTCAGCTTCCACTTCAACCTGCTTGATGTTTTCTACTACGTATGCCTCGATAGTAAGAGGAAAAGGCGTCCAAGGTTTATTATTACCTTTTTGCAACACTTTCGAGAAATCCTATGTCATTTGGTAGTACACCTCTCGTAGAAGAGTCTTGTCTATGATGAACTTGGGTAGAGCGTGTGAAGCTTTATGAGTACCAAACACCCTGACTATTGTTCCCTCATCGATAGGGAACCAGTGAGCTACTTTAACCACGGTCCTCATGGCTCTTTTGGACATGCAAGATGGATCTTACCCGAACGACAATTGGTATAATGGGATGATAAATGTTTCATATATTATATCCAACGCCACTCTATAAGCAGTTTCCTAGAACACCTTGTAGTGGTAGTGGACATGTAAGGGTACTGATGAGTCCCAATTGCAGCTCCAGTTTTCAAAGTGGCACCTCGAACACACAACGTCAAGGAGGTATGAGGACATATAAAATTTCGGGGATTGTTCAGGCACTGGGCTTTGAGCGGTGGCTATGTTGGTCCTCAAAGACGACCAAAAGATGCTCGCCCAATTGAAAATAATTCCTTGAGTGGTGATGGCATACATGAGTAGAACCCACATGCCATAAAACACAACGTAGTCTACCTTGCGATATAGTCGACACATCATTCCAGTGATTAACTGATATACCCTACGTAGCCCTTCGGTCTTGTATGCTTGATCTGTCCTGACCCAAAACTTCATAGGTTCTTGCCACCAATCCCTCAAGATGTCTTTCGTCGGGGTAGTGAATCTGGCGAACCACTTGGTGTGAAAAATCTGCTGCTTTTCACGCAATTTATAGTAGGTGCAGATATTCGTGTAAGCAATGGTAGCTATAGGCACCCTATCATGACCCCTAATCATCCAGTCTTCTGTGCTTGTACACTGCAAGACCCATTCGGATTTCAGTGTAGGAGAATATTGGTCGATGAGCAGCCACTTTATGTAACCTTGACCTTTTGACATTGATATATACGTGAAAGTCCTCTTATGTCTCTGGGATATCCCTCTTAGCAAATTATTCGTAGATGTCATACCAAGAGAGCCTGGTGGTCTTACTTATGTTGCACACCGTACCTATGAAGATAGGTGGCTCTTCGTCTAGATCTATTTCCCATGTCCCGCTTCCTGATGCACCTTGAACTGTTCTAGTAGTGGGGTGACCCATCTCATCTTCAAAACAGGAAATGGATATGCACTCAAGCTCGATGTCACTTGCAATGTCAAAAATGTAATCCCATGATGAGAGAGAGGACATAACCATAAATTGAAAATATCAAAAGAAAACTTAGCCAGTGAGAGGAAGGTTGTGGGAATGAGCGAGTCACAAGGTATTTGATGCGCTAGTGCAACCAAGGTCATAGGTCGAGAGTGATGATGAGGTCAAGATGCGCAGGGGTAGATTGTGGGTCACACAGAGAATGGAGGAGTAGTGAGGTCGTAATGGTAGGAGGTCGCGGGAAAGAGGAGTCACGAGATTGCAATGGTAGGAGGTCACAGGGGAAGGGGACTCATGAGCTCACAATAGTAGGAGGTCACATGAAGGGGGAGTCATGAGAATGTAGAGTCATTGAGTCATGGAAATGGGGAGTCACGAGATCGCAGAGTCGCTGAGTCATGAAGGGAAGCATATCACAGCCACAGGGTGTGCGACTAGGGTTCATATCATCTTAGAGGAAGCCTCTGAATGACTTTGGGAGACCCAGGTCTTTTCAAAAGCATAAAACCTTGGCTTCTTGATCTAATAAGGAGGATCAAGTGTAAGGAGAACTAAAAACTTGAGTGAAGGAGTATGGGAACGCCATGGTGATTTATGGGGCACCACCAGGAAGGACAGCTAAGTAAAGAGCTAAAACATAGGGTAGGAATTAAGCCAGAGGTCATGGGATGCAGTTTATGCCATTTGGAAGAAAATAATCATTGCAAGAGGGAGGACCGTTATTTACTAGAGTCAAACGCGTGCACGAAGTTAGATTGAAGTAATTTATGCCTTCTGGTGCGACCAACATAGATTTGTCAAATGCGACGACGGAGTCCTCCTATTTATAAAATCATTGCACGTGTGGAGGTCATAAGGGTCCTAAGAAGGTATAAAGCGACCTTGCGACTAGAGGGTCGCTTTGCGACTCAGGGGTCATGAAGTTGCATGGATCGCGAAGTCGTGTTGGAAGATGTGGATAGGAAATGTGGCCTTGCAACCTGGTGACCTTGCGAGTCACAGAGTCGCATGGTCGTGTGGTCGCAAAAGTTCCTGGTTGTAACTAGGGTGACTTTGCGACTTTGAAGGTTGTAGGGTCATGGGGTCATGAGTTCGCGTGGAATATAGGCGATCAAAAGTGAGACCTTGAGACTTTGCGACTAGAAATTTATCGATGTCACAAGGGTTGTCTCGGTTGTAGGTATATGCTATAGTCGCGTTGCGATTATGCGACCTGGTCTTACCTCATGAACTTGCGACTTGGTGTAACTTAGCAAAAATTTGGAATTCCCTCAGATTTACTAACACGGACAAATCTTCAAGAAGGGCCTAATGGGGCCGAAGCTTAGGCTTGATGTAGGGGGTCCAAAAATTTTATGTTTACAAGATTTTTTGGAGGTGTTGTCACAATAGCTACAACAATTGGCGATTCCCTGGAAGAACCTAGGATCTTTGACGTTTATGGGCCTCGCTTAAGGGGACTTGAAATAGATATTTCTTGATTGGGTTACGGGTCCCACTGATGGTATTCCAGGTTCTCCTTTCGAACTTGGTCAGCTGTCCTGCTTGTATCAACATGATCTTTACACATGCAAAAAAGGGGTGCTACTTTCTGCTACCTTGGGCCCAAAAGTGAGAACCAAAGTTACAACATGAGTTTTAGAGTATTCTCGGTATAGTGGTCATGGTACTCTAGTGTTGCTCTACTACCAGTGAGCCCAAAAATTACCTTGGTGGAATCACTACCTAGAAATCATAAACGTTGCTCCGCTACCAGCGAGCCTAGTCAGTACCCCAACGAAGTCGTTGCTTCACCTCTTTGTGCAAGAAGCCTTTCTCAGTCCTTTAGCCCTTATTATGGAAGGTGTAGGTTCTCATGAGCAGTTATTTTTCCTATGCGTATAATGCACTTATTTTATTGGAGGCTTAAAACCTGGGCAGATGAGGGATCCCTACTTATTTGACTTGCAATGAGGTTATTTCTGGCTTACAGAGTCCTTATTATTTTCCAAGGATATGTGTATACTCCTTGCTAGTTTCTTTGGCTCCTCTTTTGTCCCCAAGGCTGTAGGTGAGCTAGAATGGCTTCAAGAATTTAGATCATGTGAGCAGTGTGGATAGACCGACGTGGGTGAGAATGAGGACCTGTGCATGCCATCGTGTTCCTCGTTGTTACCAAATCTTTCATAATATACTCTTGTCATACTTAAACTTTGATCTGTTAATGCATCCGGAGAGCGTCTGAGGGACCTAAAGTGTAGGTTTGTTTTAACTTTGACTTGCCCTCTCTACTTTATTCCAGAAAACAAAAAAAAACCATTAAGCTAGTGATTGAAACTAAACGGTAATAAATGACAACTATTTATGAAAGCAATGGTAGACTATAGTACAAGGTGGGACTTAGCAACTCTGGGGTTGCTAGGTGAAGTAATGTTTAAGGTCGTGACCATTCACTGGAAGGAGTTTCACTCATCCTCCCAGGGTTTGTAATTTGAAAGTGTGATGACCAATTTTTTCTATGATCTGGAATGGGCCTATCCACAAGGCTTGAAATTTTCCGTGTTCTCCTTTGTCTTCATGAGCCCGGTACTAGGTCCCCTACCTCAAATTTGTGGGACCTTGCAGATTTCCCATCAAACCATCTTTTGATCTGGGCTTGGCGAATGGCAAACTTCTCCTTCGTTTTGAACCTTTCTTCCTCTACTTTCACCAGGGTATCGATCTAACTTTGTATAAATGGGCAAGGGGTGCCTCACAACTCTTGGGCTAGCTTAAGGGTGGGGAGATACAGATTGGGGGCCAAGATGGCTTCTTTCCCGTAGAGCAAGAAGTATGACAATGTGCTTATTGAGGCCTTGGGAGTGACCCGGTCAGCCCAAAGAGCGTTATTGAGGGCGTTATGCCAATTCCTCTACTGTGAAAGTAGGGTTTTTTTTATGATAAGAATGAGCTTCTTGTTGGTTGATTCTGCCAAGTCGTTCCCTTGAGGGTAGTAATTAGCCGAATGTTTTAACGCTATACTATTTTCCAGAGTGAAATTATATAATTTCAAAGATGAAAAGTAAGTAGTGTTATCGAAAACAAGGGAGGTTGGAATGCTGAACCTGGTGATGATGTGCTACAGAATAAAAGATATTACATCATCTTCATTAACCTTTCAAAGTAGGATTGCCTCTACCCATCGAGTGAAGTAGTCGATGGTCGTGAGTATGTACCTATGCTGCTTTGACGAGTGAGGAATGATCTCACCTACGATGTCCAAACCCCATTACTGAAAAGGTTCCTCGACTGCTATGGGTTGTAAGGGGGCAGATGACCTTGCTTGCCTGCCAGCATGCTTTTGGTAGATTGAACACTTTCATACAAAGTCATGAGCACCTTTGAATAGAGTGGCTCAGTAGAAACCTGCTCGCATAACCTTGTGCGCTGTGGTGTCACCCACGTAATGACCTCCTACTGATCCGTCATGTGGATATTTGAGCACCCATTATCCTTCATCATATTCTAGACATATTACCAACACACTAAGGTGATGCTTCCTGAAGAGGTTCCCCTAGACCATCTGATATGATGCTGCTTTCAGTTTGATGGCTCTTCTTTGTTTAGCAGACATTGTTTCAGGCAACGACCCCTGTGTTAGCTATTGCTTTAAATCAACATACCATGATGGGGAGTGATGTGAGCCAACGAGTTCGTTGTGGTATATTTCGATTTCATGCTCCCATCCTTCTATTTCTTGGGCCAATTGGTCAGCTTCCGTGCCCTGCAGATTTGTGGCCTTGGTGGTCAACTTACAAAGGCCATGCCCTTTTACAGTGTGCAAGGGCTTAAATTCTAAGTTGTATTCCTGGAGGGATTTCATCTAGTTGGCTCTTCTCTCCCCCAACTATTTTTGTATGAAGAGGGATCTAACAGCGGGATGGGGAACCATTACAGTGACGTGTTTTTTAGGACGTAAGGCCTGAAGTCTTTCACTGCTTTGTAGATAGCATAAGCATTCTTATCGATCTTTGGGTAATTTAGTTCTACCCATTGGAGTCCTATACTCATGAAATATATAGGATGTTCATCATGATCGTAGTCCTTTTGAGTGAGGACCGCGGCTAGTGACGAATCTAAAGCAAAAGTGTATAAGATAAAATCTTTGCGGAAATTAGGAATTGAGAGTGAAGATGCCTCCATGATTGCTGCCTTAATCCAATCAAATGATTCCTTTTATTCCCAGTCCCATTTGAAAATTGTATCTTTCTTTATCATGTTTTGTAGAGGGTCGGCAATTTGTGTAAAATCTAAAATAAACTTGCGCAGGAAATTAATTTTACCAAGGAAAGATGACATACCTTTCTTGGTGCTTGGCTAAGGGATTTGTGCTATGGCTTTTACTTGGTTAGGTTCAATGGTGATCCCTTTCTTGGTGATGATATGGCCCAGTAGATTGCCTTCCGAAATTGCAAATATGCTCTTCTTAGGGTTGAGAGAGATCCCATATTTTTGGCATCTTTCAAAAATCTGTTTTAAATGTTCGAGATGATCACTTTTTTTTTTTTCTAAATGGTGACATCATCCAAGTAGACTACCACACTCTTCCCCATTAACCCCCGAAAAGTGATATTCATATCCCTTTGGAAACTTTTCCCCGTTGTTTATTAGTTCGAACAGCATGCGATGAAAAGCGAATGTTCCCCACCTCATTCGAAACATTCTCTTAATCATGTCAGGTTTTGAGACCAGGACCTTACTGTAACCAGAGAACCCATCCAGTAGAGAAAAGAGCTCGGAACCTGAGACAATTTGAAGAATCTACTCCATGGATGGAATAGGGTAATTATCTTTGTCCAACACCCGATTAAGGTTCCAGAAATCAATGCAAAGGCGTATTTCTCCAGATTTTTTTCTTACTGGTACCAAATTAGATACCCATGTCGAGTGTCTGGCCTTAAAAATAATGCAAGCACCCAACAATTTCTTTAACTCCTTTTGTATGAGGGGTTCTAAGGCGGGAAGCACTTTCCTCAGTTTTTGCTGAAATGGTTTGACCCCCTCTTTGGTAGGAATAACATGTTGAATAATCTAAGTATCATATGCTTTCAGGTCATCATAAGTCCAAGCAAAGACATCTTGGTACTTTCGAAACAAACTGATGAAAGCTTGTTTTCCCTCTAGGGTGCATTATGTTCCTATATTAACATATTTGGTGACATACCGTTGTGTTGTACAACAATCCCCCCTCCCATTTCATAAAAATTTTATACAAAATTATGATATGAAATGGGTCCCTTCTAAAATAAACTTAAATGTATAAATAAATTGGTACTAACCCATCATAAGAAAAATCCTTATCAAAAGACTTAATGTAAATGAAATATTTTAAAAGCCTTTTGGATAGAAATAAAGTGGGTCTTTAAGAAATTATAAAATATTTTTTGTTATTGCGATAAAGCAATCGGAAGATTGCATATCGCAACAACAAAGGAAGCATATAAAGACACATTCATTCACTCCGATCTGAAAAGCATATCGCAATCGGATATCGGAAAAAGTAAATGCCAAAGTAGCGATGTAATAGAGCCTCCTAAATTCTCCGATGCGATAAAGCGTATCGCCATCGGCAATCGACAATAACAAGTCAACACATGATTAAAGGTACACTCAAATCCTCCAATGCGATAAGGCATTTCACAATCGGTGATCGACGAAATCACATTGACATGGCAATAAAACCCGAATCCATTCCCTGATTACGATGCATTAATAAGGTGCATATCTCGAGAACATATTTAAAAGGTTTGGATGCATTATATCACCTTTCAATGATTGGAGATGTTTAAAAAAAATATTAAAGCCTTTCCTTTCACGTTACCGATCACCGATTTGCGGTTTACTTCTGATTATCCATCAAAGAAATCTAATCCACACTTGAATGAATCATTCGACATATGAACGACATGATGGACATTTAAAACCTCCTTTACCACGATTGACAGGTTAAGCGGCTAATCAATGAAGCAATTAAGGGTGGATCTTTTCATTAGATTTTATCTGCGACGACCTTATTATAATCCATTATAACCTGTTGATCGACGTAACTCTTTTTCATTTTCATATTGGTCTATAACAACATTTCTTTGTATCACAGTTTTTTCCATCGCTTGTGCAGAACTCCACCGAAATAAGAAATTTGAAACAAATGGGAAAGAAATAAAATAAATCTTCAGCAGTGGTCCCTACAGTAGCAGTGCAGCTAGCCAAGGATCCTAGACCAATCAAAAAAGGGTTAATTTCAGACACTACATGCCTTGGCGTTGGAAATACTAGTTGGGAGAGCATTTACAATTTAATTGAAGCGGAGGAGCCTGAGGAAATATCAGAAGAAGCCACAGCTGACTCAACTAACAAATCAGAAGCATCCCTCAAAGATTTAGCTTGTTCATATTTGCACAGAATAGCAGCACGAGAAAAAATCCTCCCATATACTGACGTAGTGAGATGGGTGGTAGAGGAAATTCCTGTCTCGAACAGGACATTTTGTACAATGGACGGGAGGATATTCGGCTTGTTTTAGCCCGATGATCTAAGGAAAATGTATCACTTGCTTGACCCTGAAAAGCGGTACAACAAAGCCTTCCTAGAAAACTTTTCAAATGAAGACGAGATAGAATCGGCCCCGATTAAGCAGTGGAGACATAATCCCGAGAAGCATAAACACAAATCATCAGGTAAGTACTATGTGGACTCTTTGGATTCTCCTTACTATTATGTTGGGGCTATGATGTGTAGAATGTGGGGGATACATGACTCTACTAAATTCACCATTGAAATGGTCCCTCTAATGGAGGCCGCAGTCAATAGTTATGTGATGGATTGGGCAAACATTTTCTTCGACAAATTAGCCACAGTGATTCTTGAATTTAGATCAAATTCACACAAAACTACCAGGACCGTTCCCCCTTTTTGTTACAGTCCTTATATTATGGATACTCTCTGTTTTAACTCTGAATATCTGGTACTCGGATGGAGATGGACTCCCCAGGACCCTAAGTCAATCCATATTTATCATCAGATGTTATGGAAATCTCACTACAAAGATCATTTGTACAAAATCTGTAATGGTTTTATGTTGCCTGTCTATTATGCTATTTTTGATAAGCCTACCCCCAGGATTTCCGAGGAAGCAGGGATCAACTTGACTGCAGTAGGTAACCAGTTCAGAGAAGACAAGTTCACTTATATAAGGCTTTTTAGTAGCCTTACAAAACCCCATGTCCTTCCCTATATGTGCCCGATAAGCTGTTAGATCGGGAATTGGCCTATCAGATAACAAAAAAAGGGACATCCAAAACCCTTAGAAATTCTAAGAAATAGGTATGGCCTACATTTCCTTTAAGATGCGGTGTTTACACTCTCCACGATTACAAACATGTAGAAAAGGAAGCAGAAAAAATACAAATGCTCAATCTTGCAACAATTCCCAACAGACAATATGATCCAAGAAAAGTTTCCCATAACGTTCTTGAACAAGCCAAACTTACAAAGTTTGATCATCAAAAGGATGACTTTGATGACCTGCTTTCCTTAGCATAATCATTATTTCAGGTGAAAATGTTGGACAGGATCAAGTATCAAGATGAGGGGCTGGAAGTGTTTAATAGGCTTAGAGAACAGAGGTTGCAAACTCTGCCTCTAGACTTATTAGCCACCACCCCAGCAATCCAGTCAAGTGAGCCTGAACAACAAACTGGTGACAAATCCCTACTGTGGAAAAAATTCCTGAGAAAGGAAAAGTGTCTGCACAAGAGAAAGGACAGGGAAAAGGCAGTGAACACATGGATATAGATACTCAGATTGATCCCAAGCTCCTTAAATAATGGCAACAATTCAATTCCATTATAAGCAATCCTGAGAATTCACAAGGTTTTAGTACGCCTCAAGTGACAATTAGTCACAAGATAGAAACAAATACAGTTCCAACTGAAGGGACCAATGGCCTACCCATAAGTAAAGATGTAGAGATAATTCCTAAGGATCCATCAGATGAAATTGTTTTGCATATAGAAGAAATACCACCTTTAGATGTCCTTTACAGCCCTAAGCATAGGGCTGTAATAAAAAGACAAAGGAAAAAGAGAAGACTTGATCAATCTTCCCTATTACCTGCACAGACAGAGATGGCTAATGTGGTATGGAAAGAAGAATTCAATACTTCTGAAGACCTCACAAAAATCTCTCAATATGTTGGGGCCTACTCAGTAGCTACTATGGATAAAGCATCAGAAGTGAGCAATTTACTCAAAGAAAAAGACCAAACAATTGTTTCATTGGAGGCACAGGTATCTGAAAGATAGCGAGAATAGAGCAATTATAACAGCAGTTAGCAGCACAACAGCAAGTAAACAACCAACTAAATGAGCAATTGCTCAAGGAGAAGTAGAGGATAGACAAAAGCGCAGTGCAGAAACAAAAAGAATTATCCATAGCATTGGCCAAGCTGAAGACAATGAATGAACAAATGAGTAAAACAAAAGATGAGCAAATCGCTCAACTATCACAACAGATAGAAAAGTTCAAGAGTTTTCCTCAACCAACAGAGTTCAGGTCCGAAGCTCTTCAGATCAATAAAGCATTGATTAAGAAGTTAAATTTACTATGTCATAATATTTCCATTGTCGAGCCCTCTGTGAGATTGCTTCATCACTGATTGACAAATCAGTTGACGCCAGGCAGAATTTGGAACAAGTCGATGAGACTTTAACCAACTTTCTTGCTTGGCAAGAAACCAGTGAAGGGAAAGCTGCAAATCTGCCTAAAATTCTAGAATCACACAAGGAAATTCTTTTCCTAGAATGGAAATCACAATTAATGAAGGTAGAAAGGGAAACTTCAAGATGTAGATCATCAGTTGGTAATTTAATTGAGTTAATTAATGATACTCTTTATCTATCTAATTTGATTTCACACTGCACTCCAGGAAAGCTATGATCAGCCAAGACATTGGAAAATACATGCAAATAAGAATTGGAGAAGAAGGAGCGATTAATCGCAGACATCCAAAGTTTAACTTGGGACACCTTTTGGTTCTTCCTAGTTAAACCATACAGTCAAAGGGCAACACTCAAATGTTTAACCTATGCAATCGGTTACATGATTCCTAAAATTCATTATGCTACGTATTCAGCCCAACTGCATTCTCGTTCGAGTCACCCTCGAGAATTGAAACCAATGCTTGCTATCTGCCAGCTCAAGCCAAAGGATGATCAGCCAAAACAGTGAATCATTCTACCGACTACAAACAGGCCTATTTCAAGGAGATCTGTGTGATTTGGTTATACCACATAATAGCATTTTTATTTCATAGTCGGTTAGCTTAGATAGTATTTATAGACCCTTTCATGTTCTTAGAAAGGGTCCTCAATTTTTGTATAAAACTTGGATCGGGAAGTCACACTATTCTACTTATGATATATATTTTTATGAAGACTGGGCCTATATTCTAAATTTTAATGAAGAATACTTTGATGAGATATGCACTATTGCTTTTTGTGAGAGTATTTCTAAGTTAGAAGGTGGAATCTAAGTGCGATTGATATCGAGAGGGATCCAAATCACATATGGTACTATTATCTATGTCTTTGCTCCATTATTTTATATGAATCGACATTTATTTAATCTTGCTATCATTGGATATATGTATGTTCTTTAACAACAGTCCTTATACTTATCACTATTGAATGTTTAAGTAGTGTTATTCTTTCAATCATATTTATGTTAATGATATATGAAAAATAGTGTAATAATGTTTTAATGATTACTTTGTTCAACTACTTGAACAAAGTAATTATCATATGAATGAATGTCTTTGTTTATCAATGGAGTCATCTATATGCCTATTTGTAGATAAAGATCACCAAAAGTTACACTAAAGTGAAAATCTCCTGGGATAGATTAGTTGTTTATAATTTTTCATTTTAGAATAAATCATCCATTATTATCATTAGATAATAGAAAACCAACCACTTATCCATCCTATTTACAAACCATTGAGAAACTGGTCCCATTATATACAGTCAGAGCCACCACACCAAACAGAAAAGGAGCTGCCTTTAAGGTCCAGACCGGGTGGTTTTCCTCGATGTTGATGCAGTGATTTTCGAGGCATCAACACACACTCAATCCTGAGATTGATTTTCTCATGTAAGAGGGTGGAACTATGTGTCTTGTCATTTGGTGGACCTCTGAAGCGATTATAAAGGTCAAACAGTTTTTCTAATGAAACCACCCCTTTCAATAAGGTATTTCCCTTCCAAGAATCCACATCATCTTGTAATGTTTTTTCATGTTCCTCTTCATTGATAGCTGCATCTTTGAATACTTCAGTATTTTCCATGAATTCCAGAATCTGTTAGTCATCATTAAACACGCACAAGTTAGTTACATTATTCGGTACTACTGGTTTATACAAAATTTCAATAGAAAAACCATCTCTAAGGGGTGTGAACCTAGCTGTGCATTAGCTAGAGTATCAGCAGTAGCGCTGTTAAAAATAGGAACACACATGATATTGAAAGATTTAAAAGAATTTATGAGACGCCATACCTCTTGCTGGTAGTTCTTTAGACACAGAGACAAACAATGGATTCTATTACGTACCTGTCGTGTGATGATTTTCGAATCCCCAATGACTTTTAGGCAGTTTGCTTTTAAGTCAATGGACTTTTTTAGGCCAATCACCAATGCCTCGTATTCAACAGTATTGTTGGTACATTGGAATTCTAACCTACAAGAGACCAAAATTATTTCTCCTTTGGGATTTAGCAGGACCCATCCGACGCCTACTCCATCGTGGGTTTTGGAACCATCATAGTACAACATCCATGTCTCCGTGTTGGGAAAGGGTAAACCTAATGTATGCAAGTTTAAAGAAAAATTTGTGGCATCACAGCTTGGGCTTTGCATGGGGATTTCAATTTGGGTATCTAAGGAAACAGTTTAGGTCTGAGGTTGATAGCATCCAAATGAAGATTCAAGGAGGCATACTCATAGATCTTGTTGTGCATAACTGATTGGTTCATTAGAGCTTCAAGGTCAGAAGTAGTATGTTTCATACAAGGTTCACTATTTACCCTGATCTAGTTGTTTTTTCCTTTGTAAGGCAGCCATAAGTGAGACCAATCGGTGGCAAAGTAGCCCTGCAACATGCAAGACCAATCTCTACTGAGAAGAAGATGATAAGCTTCTAGGATGTATATGATGATTATGTCAATGCATTGGTGCACTCAAGCATCAAAGGATAACTGAATGATGACATTATTTAATTCTCCTATGGTTGGGACTTGAGATCTGTCAAGTTGTATAATTTTGGCATCGGTTTTTTCTGGTTGACACACTAGAGTCAACGAGGCAGTTGTAGACGTTGAAATTAAAAATCTCAAAGGTTAAGAGGAATGGGGGAGTTTAGCCTCTCGACTTGGTGTTGGCAGCGTTAACTATAGCTTGGAGGTTGACTATGGTTGGGGATTGGCCTACGGGATATC
Organism: Pinus taeda; assembly: GCA_000404065.3. Taxonomy (NCBI): domain Eukaryota; kingdom Viridiplantae; phylum Streptophyta; class Pinopsida; order Pinales; family Pinaceae; genus Pinus; species Pinus taeda. Next base: position 56,828 of record APFE031578270.1, read on the forward strand.
CCTTGCTCAAAGCGGCAGGCTTAATAGTGTCAAGGGAGAAGGTGAAGGCTTTGGCTATGAGTTCCCGTTGAGTCGTCAATTTGCACAACTCGAATAACAAGATGTTAGCTCGCGTCTTCTTTAAATCTTCGATGATATTGTAATCTAACTCGGTGGGCAAAGATTCTGGTGTTACACATGGCATAGCCACGATAGCCTTAGTAGTAAACCCTTTGGATGCATCCTTAGGTGTGGAGGGGTTCCTTTTCACACTGGCGGGTGATTTTGTCGAGTATAAATCATCCGTTACTCTGGGTGAGGGGATAGATGTTTGACTGGTATTAGTCGAGGGCAAGTTCCATGCAAAAAAACTTTCTTATTTTCTTCTAAGGAAGAGTTTGTTACTGAACCTTTACTCCTGAGATTGTAGCTTTTGGGATGATTTTGGGGAGCCTCTCTAACACACTTTTCTTGTGTAGTGCACATACCTACTCCTTCGAGGATCTCGAGAGTTAGCATGGCGGAGGGGGAATCCTCACCAAAGGGGGGATCATCTTCTCCTGATTCATCTCTTTCATCCTCTACTTCACTAGTGGTCTGGTCTTCTAATAATTGGGTGACGACGACGGTCATATCATGTAACCATCGTGAGCAGGTTTTTTCGGAGTGTGAAGCCTGATGGAAAGTACATAAGTTCTCTTCGCCTAATTCTTCTACGTTGAAGGTAGGACTAGGGTTTTATGAAACTTTAGGGGGGGAATGATTGGTTTTCCAAAAAAAGGGCTTACTGGTGTTGGACCCTCCAAAAGCATCACTAGTTCTTCAATTTAGCTCAGACACTTCGTTGTTCAGTTGTTTTAGCAATGTGGTTAGTCCTTCAAAATCAAAAGGATCTTTGTCTTTATTAGTTGTTTTACTTGAGGAAGCCTGGTTCCTCTTACCAAAGGACTTTGGATCCTCTCATGATTCGTGCTCCACGGCACCAATTGAAAGAAGATCCTTTTCAGCCTCGAGTGTCGTGGCAAAATTCTCTACTAGAGTGAGCTTTGCTTTGACCCATTTGATGAAATCAACACACGAGAATATTGGTGGATGAGCCACCACTTTATGTGACCTTGACCTTTTGACGTTGATATATACGTGAAAGTCCTCTTGTGTCTCCAGGATATCCCTCTTAGAAAATTATTTGTAGATCTCATACCAGGAGAGCTTGGTGGTCTTACTTATGTTGCACGTCGTATCTGCGAAGATAGGTGATTGTTCGTCTGGATCTGTTTCCCATGTCCCGCTTCTTGATGCACCTCGAGCTATTTTAGTAGTCGGGTGACCCATATCTTCTTCAAAAGAGGAAATGGATATGCACTCAAGCTTGACGTCACCTGGCATGTCAAAAATGAAATCCCACGATGAGAGAGAGGGCATAACCATAAATTGAAAATACCAAAAGAAAACTTAGCCAATGAGAGGAAGTTTACGGGATTGAGCGATTCACAAGGTATCTGATGCGATAATGTGACTGAGGTCGCAGGTCAGGAATGACCATGAGGTCGAGATGCACAGGGGTAGATTGTGGGTTGCACAGAGAATGGAGGAGTCGCAAGGTGGCAATGGTAGAAGGTCACAGGGAAAGAGGAGTCACGAGGTCATAATGGTAGGGAGTCATAGGGAAAGGGGAGTCGCGAGGTTTCAATGGTAGAAGGTTGCAGGAAGGGTGAGTCATAAGGTCATAGAGTCATTGATTTGTAGAGAATGGGAGTTGCGAGGTCATAGAGACGTTGATTCATAAAGGGAAGGATATCGTGGTTGCGAGGCATGCGACTAGGGTTTAGATCATCTTAAAGGAAGCCTCTAAATGACTTTGGGAGACCCGAGTCACTTTTAGAAGGATAAAACCTCACCTTCTTGATCTAATAAGGAGCATCAAGTGTAAGGAGAACTGAAAAATTGAGTGAAGGAGCAGGGGAAGGCCAAGGTGACTTATGGGGCACCACCAGGAAGGAGAGCTAAGTAAAGAGATAAAACCTAGGGCATGGGGTAAGCCGGAGGTCAGGGGATGCAGTTTATGCCATTTGGAGGAAAATAATCATTGCAGGACGGAGGACCATTACTTACCAGAGTAAGACACATGCGCGAAGTTAGGTTGAAGATATTTATGCCCTCTGGTGCGACCAACAGATCTTTTTCAAATGTGACCAGGGTGCCCTCCTATTTATAAAATCATCGCAGTGTCGAGGTCGCGGTCGCTAGGGGGTATATTGCAACCTTGCGACTCAAGGGTCTCTTTGTGACTCAAGGATCACGAATTTGCATGGGTCGCGAAGTCACATTGGAAGATGCGAATAGGAAATGCGACCTTGTGACCTTGCGAGTTGCAGAGTCACAAGGTCACAAAAGTTCCTGGTTGTAAATAAGGCGACTTTGCAACTTTGCAACTCGGAAGTTCACGGCGTCACGGGGTCACGAGTTCGTGTGGAATATAGACGATTTGAAGTGCGACCTTATGACTTTGCGACTGGCGAGTTGCCAAGGTTGTAAGGGTTGTCTTGGTTGCGAGTATATGCTATAGTCACGTTGTGATTATGCGACCCGAACTTATCTCATGAACTTGCGTTTTGGCTTAACTTAGCCAAAATGTGGAATTCCCTCGGATTTACTAGCACTGACAAAACTTCAAGAAGGGCCTAATGGGGCTGAAGCTTAGGCTTGATGTATGGGATTCAAAAGTTTTATGTTTACAGGGATTTTTGGATGTGTTCTCACAACAGCTACAACAGGTTGGTAGGGAGGCTCCAAAACAGACCAAGGAAAAGTTTTGGAGGGTGGTTGTAGCCGCTACAATACCTTAATAGATATTAACCAGCTTGTCCCACATCTCCTTAGTAGTTTCAAACTACATTACATTTACAAATTGAGAATCAATGAGCCCTCCCATAATAACATTGACAATTTTAGCATTACTATCATTCTTATTCTTTTCCACCTCATCTATTGATATGGTTCCTAGAAATTGATATCCATTCTCTACTACTTCCCAAACATCTACTCCAAGATGTATCATATATTATTTCATTCTAGCATTTGATAATGTGAAATTTGTTCCATTGAAAAAAGGGTTTGGTTAAAAATTTCCATCCTAACTACCCATTTTACATGATATTCCTTTGAGTGGTCAAGCTACATTTGGAAGGAACTTGCTTGGATACTAATTGTAGAAATACTGGGGTGGGGGGAGTGAATTAGTATTTCTGTACCTGTCAAAATTTTTAATCAATAATAACACTATGCAAGAGAATAATGACAAAAGAATCATAAATCACATCACATCTATAACATAGAGGACACATTTTTTTTTTAAGGTGGAAGTCATTAAATGAAGAAAACCTCCATCCTTCTTCTTCTCTTGTTAATTTATTCTTTACAAAATTGTGTTGCACCCAACAACAAGAAGTACCCACTCCATTCTTTGTTTCATTGACATACACTAGTAGGAAGCACCCACTCCCTTCCCTATTTTTCTAGCACCCACTAGCTAGAGGCACTGACAGCCTTTAATTAGTTTGTAGCTCCCTTTCATCCATTTCCAATTTCGATCCACAAAGTCACTCTACTCATTAAATTAAATATGAAAACCTCTCAATAATATAACCTTTGATCAACAATATAATTTCATAGTAAAACCATACAAGTATACATCAACATTGAAATAAAAGCACTATCATTAAGATAATATGGTGAAAATATCACCAGACCCTGGTGACAATAGCACCAGACCCTGGTGACATAAAAATAATAACTAATATGACATTCAAAAAATACCCACACTCTTCTTATGTCACAAATGAACTCAAATATTACCTTTGGTTATCATTCACAACCAATATGGGTAATGTACCAATGTATTAACACAAAAAGACTCAAAATTTTCATTTCAAATAAATCTGAGCAATACTTTGTTGATAGATATATGTCCTTGGAAGCAATAATGATAAGCCTTTGTGATAAACAATGAACCTGAGTAATTCATACTCAAAATACATCAACATATAGTAATACAATAAGACTTAGAATTTTGATCTCTGATAAATTTGAGCAACAAAGTGCTTGGAAACCCAGAAATACTCTCTCAGTAAAGATACTCTTCTAGCAGCATAACCCAAGAAGCAATACTTAGTCATCAAGAGGAGTTTGTCATTGTAGTGTCTTTGTAACAACTCTTTTTAACAATTTTTGTGGTCAATTCTAAATAAGTAACTCTATATAGCCTTGCATATATTACAAGCTTGACATAGATTAAAAATTCAACTCTACAACAATATCATACATATAATACTTAAGAAATAATTTCTAACTACTAGCAAGCAATTTAAATTATGGCTACAAACTAGTTCTTCAATGTTACAATAATAATGAATTAAGTACTTAAATCTATGTCCATAGGCGACTACAACAACATGCAATTTAAATAGCATTCATAGACTAGTTATTTTAAGGATTCAACACATGCACAATTTGATTCATCACAAACTAATCATATTTAGATACACCTTCTAGATCACACCACTAGCCTTATTGCTTTACCTCTACTAGATTGATCACAATGATCTTTAAATCAATCGTTCACCAAATCAATCACTCGAGAATAGAATATAGAGAGTCTTTGCATACCCACAAGTTTCTATATCTAAACCAAGTACTGCCACCAATAAATCATAGTAATGGAATCATCGAATTTGTGTCAAATTAGACACAATCTTAGACACTTTGTATACTTGTGCACAAGGTCAAAGGAACACAAGCAAAATATATTCACTACATCGCTTCAAACACTTATTCAAATCTCAAGACTTTTTCTATAAGCAAGAACATGATGCACACTTAAAGATCCTTCTAGATTAGACAAACTTTTACTAGGGTAAGTCCCACATAACCAATCATCAAAATTTATGCCTTTGATTTCTTCATGTTAAAGAAGAAAATAAAGCATAACAATATTGGACATAGAATATCGAAATAGATTTATAATTGATCACAGCAGATAGTTTAGTTAAAATACATCATAGTTCTATGCTAGTATGCACCAACAGAGATGCAATGATAATTAAGCATTGTACGAGAACAAAACAAGCAATTTAATCACAACCGTATGGCACATATAGTAAAACAAATTCACATTCCTTCATCACACCTGTGCAAAAAAATAGAATGCATCATACACACTTATTTCACCATGATCTCAATCACCAAGGCTACATGCATTAGTTTTAAATTGTAATAGATAGATTGATCCACCTAGATCTACAATTACATCAACATTGAAATAGATGAAAATAGAACTTGATCTAAAAACTTTTGCCAAAACACAACAAACACTTATACCAATATCTTGATCGTGTTGGTTTCTTCACCACTTCGTTACCCTATACCAGAAAATAATAAACCGAATTGATCCACAGATAACAATCATGTGATCAAATAAGTGAATAAAATTTGATATGCAATGAGGGTTTTTTATACATGTTTCTTGGGTGTCTAATTAATATATCTCCCCATTTATCCTTGGAAAATACCAAAGTATCATTTGATGGTATTCCAATCCAACAGTTAAATGCATTGATAGTAAAATCTCACAAGTTTTGTTTTTCCTCCTACATGTAGACGTTCTTTGACCACAATGAATCTGGCTTTTATACATCATTTTTCCATATGAAATATAGGCTTAATTGATTGCAAGTGTTGGCTATCCATAGGCAATCTGTGTTTGTCCTTAATTTGGGAAAAAACAAAATTCATTCACACAGATTTGCAACCATTATATCAACCTTTCTACAACATCATGTAAAATAAGTGTAGCACCAACAACACCCCAAATATTCATCATATCATCATGTACAAACACTCCTACATGCTTGACATCAATTCCCATTACACAACTAACTCAATTTTTGACATCAATGGCAACATCATGTTGTCAACATGAATTTAGTAGCACTAGCTTCCTTATCTAAACAATTTAACATTGGTGATATTAAAGAATGAGGTCATTATAGTTCACTGATAATATACAAATTTCATTAAGAAACCATAAAACAACTAGAATTATACCACCACTCTCTGACTAACAATGAAAGGTTTAAGCTTGAACTATCTCTTTATGTTTAATTAATCTAAAAAACCTCTTTGTTGAGGCTTTGTTCTAGTTGACATAACCTATAAATATTATCATTGATTTCCAATCTAAATGAGCCTATAATATAATTCAAATAAATAAATATCGCATAATTCGAAACATTTTTTTGGTAGATTATTTACCATACAATGTCATAGCATGGAAGAATAGTTGGGAGAGAAAAAAACTTCTCTAGTTCAAACCTTCTGATAGCTTTGAAGTTAGTTATCTCTACTAAATCTCCCTCTTCCAATATTATTTGTTTAAAATAGTTTGAATATGGATCCATTCCCAAAATAATTTAACTCTAATGTTACCCCAATAACATAAGAAGAAATAACAGAGAGGGTTCTTTCCTTCTTTTCCTTTAGGATAAGCTAAACTTGTTCTCTTTTTTCTTTGTTTGGAATTTTGTAATTAGAAATCATATGAAATAAATTGTTGATATAAAAAAATATAAATAATGAAAAATAAAAATTAACACTCAACCAACAAGAATGAAGTATTCACTGGTAGGAAGGATAGTTAGCCAAAAAAAATTCTAGAAGTTCAATAAAAAACTAGAGAAAACTTATAAGAAATTTTATCATAGTGAAAGAGGAAGAGTAGAGGATGACAAAGTAGGAAAATATATAAAAAATCTATTCATTAAGTATTTTTTATGTGGAATAACAAATTATATAGAAAGCATTGAATTCTAAATTTACCAATTTGACTTAAATATATCCTTTTAATTTAAATCAACGTGAGGTTATTGTAGAAATGACAATTATCTTGCAAATTTATAAATTAAAATTATGGAGATGAGGAAGTTTTCAAGAAATCATTCCTTGAGTATTGAAAAAGTTGAAATGCAACACCCTCCTCCCACGTCTACCTAAGTAACTGACCAACCAAGGTAAACATGTGATGAGAGGCTACTATGATATGCTTCAGCCTCGTAGGTGACCTTAAGGAAGTGGAATCGATGGAACACATCAAACATACCTCCCACGTCAACAATAACACTCCTAGGAGCCATCCCAACCACACATGTATCATGCCCCTGGGTCCCACTGAGTTTCCAAGCTATTAAACCTATGGATGCTCCCATGCTATGGGCATGCTAGCATCTAAAGAGATTTGGAAGCTTCCAAAATCCTGCATGCCTACGTTGAGGGACTATTTCTAGTAGACCTGTGCCACAATCCACGAGATTTAAGGCACTTTTCAAGCCCAAAATTTTGGCCACTACCCGGAATATGTTGTAACTTTTGGAATCCATTATACACATGATGAAAAGACTAATAAACTAAAAACTAACTCCAGGACTAGGTCTGACCATCCCCAGCTGAGACTGACATTTTTTCAAACACGTGCATCAATGCAATGTACATGTGTAAACAACATATTTAAGCATAAGGGTCTTATTATTATTTGAGAATCGCTATGAAACATTGTTAACATTTGTTGCATAATCATCTACTAGGTCATAGATATATTTTTCATTCATTTACAAGTAAAAACATGATGAGATCCATACATAGCCATTTTCATAAAACATAAAAATAACCATTACTACAAAAATACCGAGGAAATCACAACCATATGATCCACATATAAACGAGTACATTTACACATGAAAAATGGAGGGAATGAATTTCTCATTAATGAATGTAGAAAACAAGTGGGGATGGGACTACCACGTTCCACCTGACCATAGACTGGCTGAGCCAAATCTCTCTTCACCCAATCAACCCTATGTCATATTCCAAGCATGGAAGTGGGAATCATAACCAACAAAAAGGAAGCAAACAAACATGGATTATACCAAAGTTCTCCACCTACACCGTGAGGAAGTTTGGTGCCTCCTAGTCTCTCAGGCTTTACTGTAATCCATAGTCTAATCCATGAATCACTAGGCCTTGCATCGAGACCCACTCTCCAAGCTTTACCATACATCCCATCCCAGTACTACTAGGCCCAATGGAGAGAAATCCACATGTTAGCTTTACTGTATATCTCAGTCAACCAAATTATGAGAACCCATCTCATCAAGGCTATTTGAAAATGGCAAGGATAGGGTAAAAATACTGTCACACCTAGCAACACCCATGCCATAATAACAAAATAACCACATGCAACACCTTGCATTCCAAATCTAAAAAGGAAAATACACATAAAAATAGATACCCACAAAGAATCTTGTTGCAACTACCTGATCCTACTCTTCCTTTCTTCCTCCTTCCAAGTATGTCACACTCCTCCAAGAGTGCTCCAAGAAAACTCTAAGTGTCCAAGAGTGAGAGAGAGAGAGAGAATAATGAGAGAGCTCCAAAAATGAACTAACAAAAGGTAACAAATTGATCCCCATAAGCCTTTTTATCAATGAGGCCTCTATTTTTTCAATTTCTCTTATTTTCCTTCAATTGCCTCCTCACATGAAACCTATGAGCTTTCACCTTCCTTTTCTCCTAATTTCCATTATTTTCACAAATAAATGTGCCAAAAATTCCATTTTTCCTTTTCTAATGACTTTTCCATTTCCTTTGCCGATTTCCTTTAGCCATAATGAACCAAATGAACAACCACTAGGATGTTTTGCCCACCATTCAACCTATAATATGTGTCCCATCAACCATGGTCTTATATACTTTTACATGAGTTTTTAACTAGGGTTCTTACAGAACCCTCCCCCTTCTGGGAACATTGTTCTCGATGTTCAATGACACCTATAACTAGTAAGACCGTTGAAAACAAAACATACTACTAATGGAGATTTATAACATAGCTCATTCTAGTATTTACAATGACCATCTGCTAAAACATGGCAAACATATTGTTTTCTGGATCTTTATACACTAGTAGAAAATGATGAAATTAGTGACTAGGTGACTAAAAAAGTTAGTCACATTAGATTTTCCAAGTCAAATACTACCAAAACTAAGCAATCTCAACGGACCCAACTAAAAACGACCAACATAAACGACTAATTTAGTCGCTGATTAAAATACACGACTAGCTAATAAGTAATACAAATAAAAATGACTAAAAGTAATGATTAATTTAGTATAAGAACAAAAATATGGCTACCTAACAAGTACTACAATAATAGAAATTAGACATTTAAGTTATTCATTTTAATTGTGTGACTTCTTCAATCTAAACTTATAAGTGATAGGCGATTCAAAGGTTTTTATAGATTGGTTCAAAGGTTATACTTCCTTAAACATTTCTTTATTGGATCAATGGATGGTTTCAATTAGGGAGTTGATTAGAATCTTCAAGGTTATATCCTTTGATCACAATCACAAGGAATTAAATTCAAATCATTTGTCAAGAGTGAATGCACATAAAATCCTTGTGAATCCCCAACTTTAACAACAACCTCACACAACTTCCACACATCGTCTAGAAACACTGATAGACAAATACAACAATGCCAACATCCAACAAAAACCCGCATAATGAAGAGGAAACACTAATAAACATACACATAATCCTCAATCCTTGGTTCTAAATATTAGACAGCCGTGAATGATGCTCAAATCAACTAAGAAAAATCTAGGCTATGGGTTATTAACATGATAATATGAATGAGAGGGGAAAAAATATTAGCAAATCATCGACTCCAACTTCACTCTCACCCTCCACATAGCACCAAGCACAACAATTTTTTAAAGCATCTACAATACTAACAAGCAGTAATAAATAACTATATTCTCATATTCCTATCATACTTATTTTTAGCCTCTCTAACATGCTCTTGGTTCTTTAATGTATTCTATATATGAGTTCACTCTATATCTAGCTTAAAATTATAACAAAAACAAAATAACGATTTTAATTTGCAAAAACTAATAGTATCTATTTTACACTCAGTGAAAGAAAGCATTGGATTACAATTTACAAGTAAGAACATATTTTATATCAATATAGCAATCAGTATTTTGAAATTGTTTTCCATGATGAATCCATTTAATCTAGTAATTTGTGTTATCAATGCACCAAATGATTACGATTTTAATTACAAAAACTAATAGGATATAATTCACACTCAATTAAAGAAAGCATTGTATTATAACTTACAAGAAATAATATCTTTATATCATAGTAATCATCATTTTGAAAAAAAATTCCATGATGAATCCATTTAATTTAATACTTTTTGTTATGAATGCACCAAATCATTTTTGAATTTACTAATAGTGAAATCAATACACCTTATTGATTTTCATTATATTATTGTATCTTTTTCTTAAGTGAAAGTGTTTTCATTCCATCAAATCATTATTTTACATCAAAAGAGGTTGAAATATTTCATGGTCTCCCACTATAGAAATCAAACCAAGCACACAATTTCATTTTCCTTAAGAGCCACAGAAAAATTTTACTAATACTGTACCAAAAAATGAACAAGTTTGTCAAAAATACATGGGCTATAGGGATATATTCAAGCAAAAAAACAAAGTTAGTGGTGCTTGATATAGTAGATAACTAGAGAACATAATTAACATTTAATATTTTCTATACTCTAAGGCTTCCACATGGATATGATCCCTTTCACTTCCTAGAGAACAACCTAGAGTAGGGGACAAGTCAAAGTGGGCTTTAATTTTCCCTAGTTTGTTGTCCATGAAGCACATTAACACCTACAATTCATCCAATTGAAAACCATCTCTTCTTATGTAGTGTTCTTCTCCATCACCATGCAACCAAAAAATAACTTGAGGTGCCAGTGAAGATTGCCTATATGTATATAGTGATTGAGGAAACTCTAGTAGTGGCCTATGCTTGCAACCCATCTCTCCACGTTAGTAAGCACCTAAAACTTAATAATGCTTTGTATTTCATCTACAATGTCACATTTATCTTGAAAACATCCCTCTTGAACACTTCTAGGAGTAAAATCATGATAAGGAGTAGCAAAGATTTCAACTAATTCTTGGGTTTTGGGGCTTCTAAAGTCCCTATAATAGGAAGTTCCATGGTAGACCTATGCTCTCTATCTCACCATGGTATCCATAGGAGAAGGAAAATATAAGGAATCAGAAATAAAGAGTTTATATGAGGGCCAATTCCACAAATATAGGCTAGTGGGAAGTGGAAGGTGAAAGTGGTGGGGCATGATGAAGTTAGAGGGCGAGATTGTGTGCCTAAAAAGGGGAGAGGAATTAAAGCTAAGAAAATATAGTGAGGAAGTAATTAGCTAAAGGACAAGAAAAAATGAGGAAACTTCAGTATAAGTAGCTTTGATGGACTGGGGGAATGGTCTCAACATAGTCATTTCAAGTTGTCTTAATGATGAACCACACTAGTTGGTTCAAAACGCGTCGACAAAGGTCTTTCTATATGTGGTTGACGCCGAAATTCTTTTTATAACTATGATGGATCACAGAAGCCTGAATTCTACAATAGTCAGTTCAGTAAGAAATAAGATCAAATTGATTGAGGGGGATGAATTGCTACAGGGTGAAAAACATAAAATGATACAAAATGACCAATGTTCCTTCTGAATAACTGTGAGAAGGCTTGAAACTCAAAAAATATACTAGACACCATTACACCACTACTGCACAGTACACAATTGCATACAAACTATTAACCTGACCATCATGTATAGCGAGATGGCTCAAGTGCCATCATAATTGTTTACCTCCTAGAATGACTAATGTGAAAATTTAGAGTAGGCTTACAAACCATGTTAGTCTTCCAAGTACAACACGGGTTAAAATAATAATGAGCTAAGGTAAATGTGCCATTAAACAAACACGGGTGACATGATTGATGGAGTCGTAACATAATTATGGCACACAATGCAATTGTATGGGCATTTTAATTCATTGTGGGTAATGATGTAATGTCTCCCTCCTCTTGTAGTGAGTGAGACTATGGTATCATTCCTCCCATCTGTCTCATGCTAGCTAACCCATCTAGGGATACATTATATGATTATTGAAATCAATGCAATTACTTGATTTTTCTCAGGCTTATTTGATACATTGCATATATTGAATGGGTGACAAAATGGATTGTATTTTCACTAAAAATCAATGCATCACATTCATTGGTTAAACATTTTTCATCAAAAAGGTATACTAAAATTTAGCATTTGATAAACAAAGTGCTGGTATTTACCTTGTAATAGAATATTTATTTTATAGCATTATAATATGTATTTCTAAACTGTTTTGCAATATATTAGTTTTTAAATCACTTAGATAGTTTTCACTATATTAGAGTTGAAACCAATACTTATCAATTTTCTCACTACTATTTCTTAAATCAATGCATATAATTATTTTGCATTATATAATTATTTAAATTAATGCAACCAATATAAGCTATGGATGATTAATGTAATAATATAAATGAAAAAAAAATATTAGCAAATCATAGATTCCAAATTCACTTTCACCCTCCCACATAGCACTAAGCACAATGATTGTTCCACACCATCTACAATACTAAGAAGTAGGAGAAAATTTGAGCAAATGAAAATACTAATAGTTAAAGATACCAAGCCAAAACCATCCAATTGATTGTAGGCCATAATGGAGATGTTTGCAACATCAACAACAAAAAGTCACAAAATATGTTAGATCCATCGAGTTATAGACTACAATATTGCAACGTCGTCCCTAATTTGGGGCTAATTTTGTTAAATTGAAAGAACATTTTGAATTTGTGCATTACATTTTTCTTCAATTACTCTAATGGATGACTTTGAAGCTCCTACATTCTCCTGAGGCCTTAATTTTGAATGGAAACACTGGTCATTCACTCTTGGCTATGAAAATAATGATGGAGAATATGAAAACCCAGCCATTTGTAACCAAGATCATGAAATCAAATGTCATTCAGAGACCATTGAAATATCAGAATCGTTCCCTGGACCTCAACTCTTCCAACTGCAGGGATCGAGCCTAGGAACTCAAGTTTTCCCACATTAAGACATGAAGATCTACAACGTTGCAATGAAGAGTTGATTCCAAGACTCAAGATAATATGGCGACGAACCCTACTAATGATAATCTGATCTGCGCTACTAAATCTCACTGTCAAAATTTAGTTCAAGGGATCATACTCAAAAAACCCGAGATAGATTTCGATGATATTGAAGGTTTTTCCACAGATGACAAATTTCTCAGAGGTTATTTGAAATTAACCCTCAAGCAAGAGAAATTTTCTATTTTAACTTCTACCTTGAACTCCTAATTGTGTACAAATTCCTATTGTTAGTTCATTTTTGTAATTGGAGTATAAACAACTATTTTATTGGAATTCAGATCTAAATGGTAATATTACATTTATATTGTTAATATTAGTCTCGTTGTCCTAGGAACGTGTTGCACACACACTGAAGAAAATTGTTAGTGTTGCTGAAGAGATCAAAGATTCAAGATACATCATGACTAAATTCATGTCACATGAGGTTGAATCAAAGGATCTACAATTCGTGTTCACAGATTATCTATGTATAAGGCCAGGAGAAAGGTATACAGAGTAGTAGTATAAACTTAAAAGAGTCTTTAGGATGGATATAAATCTTAATATTTTTTACAATATTTTGTATTTTGACATTCTACGATATCGTTTTTCGATAACTGGAAGAAAATTTCCAACAAACAGCTTTCCTAGAAATGCAAAAAGTAAAAAATTTGAAAAAATGCGTAGTTTTTTATTAGTAAGAGTTGTAATCTATCATCTCAACGCGTTGTCACTAGAGATGCAATTAGAAGGATAAATGAAATTTGTATTCTTTTAGAGATAACCAAGAGAGTAACATTTGCAGAGCATGTAAATGTTTACAATAGGGAAAAATTGCAGAAAATTACAGACTATGTTGACAAAGGAGGTAACTATTGTTCAAACGCATTCAGAAAAGCAATGAAGAAAGTTAAAATTGGTGAAGTGATCAACCGTGGACTTCATGATGGGGATCATCCATGGATTTCATGATGGGGATTTTGTTTTGATTAATTGTCCTGCAACTGTAGAAAAACATTCATTGTAGGCATTAAAAATGTACATACATCTAGGATCTACAATGATTATTAATCATCTCATAAGTTGGCTACTTGGTGCAGATTTTGATGGGGATTTCATTCATGTTTTTTATCCCCAATATTTAGAATATCAAGCCAAGATTTTGCAGCATCTAAGTGTGGATCAATAAATATTTAGTTCCCATTGTTGAGAGGCAAACATAACACAGAGTATTGATAGTAGGTACATTGTTTGTTGGTTAGTAATGAGCATATGATCCAATAGTTAGGCAGGGAGGTTAGGTTCCCATGGTTGTTAGCAATCCCAAGTAGGACTATGTACACCCCAAAGCTACTCTAAATGTTATTCATTTAGTTGAAAGAAAAAATATACATTGTTGGTTGTCAAGCTTCTATCTAGAAAAATCTATGTTGGATAAAACCACACTAAATCAGCTATAGTTATGGACTTTTAGAACCTTGCCTGAACCAACAGTCACTAAAGTGCATGATGGAGGGCCATTTTGGATAGGTAGCCAACTTCTTCAAATGGTTTTACCTTGGAATTGAAGTGTGATGAGAATGGGCTTCTCATAAGGAACAATGAAATGATATTATTCAATTGTGATAAAACACAATTTCTAAGTTCTCTGGCTCAAAATTTTAATGCAATTGTTAAATGAAAAGGTCTAGGAGTGACAAAAAATTGTTTGAATTCAATTCAAAGTTTTTTTATTGAACTTTTAACCTTAAATTGTATTGGTGTAGGTTTGGATGATTTGGTTCTTACTCACTGTGTTTATGGGAGAAAGATATCTATGGAAGAGCCAGGAAATGAAATTACTAAAATTTCTCTACTTATGAAGCATGTGAGGCAAGGAAGATATGATAATGCCATCATTTCCCAAGTGGAGAAGCGTCTACTTGGAGTGCGGGAAAATGTTACCAAGCCTATTTATTCTTCAAGTTCATTTTTTCTAATGGTTGACAGTGGAAATGCAAGATCTACTAGGAAATTGGTTCAACAGCTTGGCTTCTTAGGGCTTCAAATGTTTTGAGGAAAATGTTTCCTAGAGATTGGCTTTAAAATATTTTTTCACAGCTTCCATTCAATGGTTCTCACCCTTTGGATCCACACAAGAAAGATGATTTTCCTATAAATTTGTGGACTCGTTAAATCATCCTATGTTTGTGGATTAAATCACTACAAGGAATTTATTCATTCTATCTCTTCTAGACAAGGTATTTTCTATCAAAAGATGGGAATGAAAGGACTAGGAATTATTTTTAAGAATCTAATGGCATTTCTACTTGATCTGACGATTTTCTATGATGGTACGGTCAAAGAAGCTTATGGAAAGTTTCTCATTCTGTTTGGATATGGGAACATAAACTCTTCAGTATCATGTAATTCCTCAAACAAGATGGAGTCTAGGAGTAGCTTGGATCATTCATCTCCAGGAGAACACATAGGGACTCTGGCTGCTACAACAATTGAAAACTCAGCTTACAAAGCACTTGTTGATTCTTATTTCTCCTTTGGACATCCTTAAGGTAGTTGAGATCACATTCCTTAATGTCATTACGTTCTATTTCAATATGATTTCCTTTTGTACAGTAGGAGGGCTGAATTTGAAGCCAATGACAACAAGAAAAGTTAATGAGTAGATATAATTCTACCTTACAACCAAATGATAGATGGGTAATTATTCACATGAGAAGATGTTGTGCTGATGAAACACATTTTGAGGAGAAAGCTGCAAAAATTCAAGAATACTTGAAGAGGATTCCTTTGAAATATTTTTCTCTCCAATTTGTTGTTGAGTAAGTGGATCTCTATATTGCACTTGGTGTTTCAGTTGTGTAACCCTACTACCAGAAGAAGGGAAATCATCATATTTAAACAAGGATAGGATAAATTCTTCCTAGGGACACAAATTTGGACCTCTAGACAATGAAGAAGAGCAATAGGAGTCACAAGAGAAAAATGACAATGAAAAATTAAATCTCAGAACCCAGGGGCAAGGAGCATCGAAATCCCCCTCTTGGAAGTCATCCCTTCCAAATCAGTGAATGAAGGGAATCAAGAGTCTTCCTCTCACCAAGAATGCTCCATGCAAGAATTTTGAAATGTTTCCAAGAAGTTCCAAAGTCCCCAAAACATCAAAATAACCCTCATTCTTCATTGATTTCTCTTCAAGTGTTTTGCTGCCCAAGAGACAATTTGTTCTTATCTTTATAGAAAAAATTTGGTTTTTGTTGGTTCCATTTGATTTTCTCACTATTTCTTGCAACTCTCACAAGAAGCAGTTCAATGCAAACACAAAACACAAGCACAAGAAGATGTTAAGGAATCAACTAACCTAGAATATAGGCCATAGGAAACAAGTAGAATTCTAGTATGATTCATGGAATGACTAGTCACCAATTATAGGGAACTATAACAAGCATAAGTTACAGAGTTTTCACAAAGTGTGGCCTGGTAAAAGTGGTCAGTTTGGAAACTTCTCCTTGCCAAAGGTGATAATGTTGGAAATGATACTGAGAGGGGGGCTGAATCAGTATTATCAGGTCAAATATTTTTCATTTCACAATCAAATTTGAATACGCTACTTCAGTTAGTAAAAACCGCATATGTACGCAATTACAGTTAAAGAAACTAGAGTATAACCAGCAAACTTGTAATTTAAATTATTCTTCAGATGTTGATCATTAATCTGTGCATCAAACCATATAAACAGTAACCAGGAATAGTAAAACAGAATAGGCAGTCATAGAAAAGAACACAAGATATAAGGTGGAAACCCAATGTGGGTGAAAACCACCTGCTATAATTTGTCTCTATCTTCCTTTAATTAGAAAATTCTTCTTACAATGTATCTATACTAGTGTAGTCTTATACCAGTACGCAGGCTGCTACCTACAGAAGGCTACAACCTTCTCTCATTCTCCAGCTTCTCCTAGAAGGGAGCTACAACCCCCTTAGCTCTTGTACTAGCTGAGGTACTAGTACGTATGTGCTGACCTATAGAAGGCTACAACCTTCTCTTCTTCCAGGGACCACGTTTCATAAATTTTCAGACTGGATCCATGAATAACATCAATCAAACATCAAGTATATCTGTATCAACCAATCTCCTTTGCTTCTATCAAAACTAAATCAAAACAATTACTTCTCTGAATGTTGTACCCATAATACATTAACAGTAACTAGAAACCAACCCAGAACACTGCAACAATAAACAGAAGTAGCTAAAACATATTCCATGGGATGTGCGCTACCTCAATATGAGGAACCTGTGTACTTACGCATATGTATCAAGGCAAACCAATGTATATGCTTCTTTGAATTACAATACCAGCGTATATACGCACCTCTATTGTGTCGAACCTGCGTACAGATCTATCAAAGACAATTTTCCCTTTTCAAATATTTAGACATCAGTTATACCCAGATTATCAAATTTATATATCAAGTCATGCGCCAAATATAACATATCAAAATTACACAAAGATACTACTGTTCAAGCCTTAAGATCCTTGACCCATCAATAGAACTTGTCCTTCTTCTAGTGCTCAGGTTCCTCCTTGGTTCTGATCCAACTATGCACCATAACTAATTCTAGATCTTGCTCTTCATAAGATATTCAAAAATTAAGTGAATGCCTTTGCCAAATGATCTCCTTTCCCTTTTATAGTCTTAGGCCTTACTCAATAGCATGGTCCAAAACCATAGAGAATCAATACCATGGACCCAATACCTAGGTTCAACACTTCAGATGAGATACCATGGTCCAAATACCAAGGACTAAATATCATGGACCAAAAATAAATTTTCCCACATGTACACACTTTTTGATCATCTAACTCGCGTGTATATGCGACTTGGTTAAGAGGAACCTACATATATCTCTTTTTCTTTCAGTCTGAGAGCCTGAATAGTGATCTGTCATTTGAATGAGTTTCCATCGAATAGTGATCTATCATTTGAGTGAGTTTCCATCAAGGAAAACACCTGTGTCATAGCACCAAACCTCTGTCATAATGCCAACAATCTCCCCCTTTGGACTTGATGGCAACCCCAAGTCACTCAAAGTCATTCTCCCCCTTTGTCATCAAGTGCAAAGGGTTATGCTCCCCCTGAGTTCATGCTGAAATCTCTGCTTTTTTGTGCTATCCATGCTCCCCCTCACTATAGGCAAGGTCTGCAAGAATATGCTCTACACGAAGATACATAACTTGATACATCATAAATTACCTTCCTACCACCAAAGACTCATACATACATCAATCTCCCAACCAAGTAGAAATACACCATTTTTGACTCATCCACCCAACCAAATGGGGATATACTAAAAGTTTATACATGACTCAAAAATAAGAAACATTACATTATCCATCCCATGCATAGTGGGGTTACAAATCAAAGACCAACAATATAATCAAGACCATGATAGTCATTAGCATCTATCATACACCATATATGATCTACACCATAAGCATCAGCATCCAGTCCCGTAACCTGCAATACCATTCTTTTGATCAACCATCAAGATGTATCATTTAGCCACATAAGCATCATCACCAAAGACTTCTAACCATAATGCCAACAATGCATTATTTGAAGTATATGCTTCCCCTGAACCCATGCTATGCCATCATCATACATAACATTTCCAGCTTTGACCTTTTCTTTCAAAAGAACAGAACCTTTAGCTTTTATGAGTGTGGGGGTGTCATTTCCAAATGATACCTTTCTTTCCTTTTCCAAGACACTATATGACTAAAGTTTTTCTTTATCACCTGTCATATGTTTCGAGCATCCACTGTTGATGTACCACTAATTTTCCTGTCCTTTCATATATAAGGCTATACCATATCTTTCTAGTTGCAGTTCTTTCTTTCTCCATGTCTTGGGACTCAATGAAGCTTGCTCCTTCTGATTTGTTTGCCGAAACCTACTCCTGCATTCAGAATCTTCATGACTGAAGTTGTTACAAATAGAACATTCTATTTCATTTTCAAGAGCAGAAAAATTATTGTAGGTCCTTTTCATGATTCCAGTCACACTCCTTTGATTTCGTGCTTCTCTAGTCATGATGGTCTTGTAGGCAACACATTGAGCATCTTTGTGTCCAAAGTTATGACAAGAGAAACATTGGCCATTGAAGAAATTCCCACGATTATCAAAACTACCATCCAGGTGATTGTAGTTTCCATAGGAAAATTGAGAATGATTTACCTATTGTTGGTTGTAACTTATGTTCATCCTTGAAGTAGATTGCCCCCGATTTACTTGGTGATCTATGTTCATCCTTGAAGTAGATTGACCCTGATTTACCTGATGATCTGCTTTATGCCTTTGTTGTCGATTATCAACCTATTTACTTCTCCTTGTTGCATCTAGATAAGTTTTGGAGGTGGATGGCTTCTATGATTGAGATGCTTCTTCAATATATCCAAGACCTATCTTGTTTAGAGGAGAACACTGCACTTTGATAATCTCATCTAAATTTTCAGATCCTTTAGCAAATCTAAGATTAAGGGCTTCTGTTTTTTCAATATCTTTTCTAAGTCCCACAATTTCACATTCTAACTTTTCATTGTGTTTTTCCCTTTTAGCAAGTTGGAATGTCAGAGTGTCTATAATTATATTCTTTTCTTCCAAACAAATTTTAAGTTTAGAAATTTATTCATAAAGAAATTCTTCATCTATAGCATCCAAGAAATCATCATCTTCAAATGCCATCAAAAGTCTATAATCATTACATTGTTCATCTTCATCACTAATTGAAAGTCCATCACTGTCTTCATGTGTATAATAGCTCTTCTTACTTACATTTTGTTTTTTGTTCCATTTAACTGGTTCCTTACCTTTGTCAAGCTTATCTTTATGAGGACACTTGGCTAGATAATGACCGACTCTTCCACAAGAAAAACATTTGAAAGGTAGCTTACCTCTGAATCTTCCAGAACCTCGTTGAAGGTTCTTCACAAAGTTTGATTCTTCCTCTTCTTATGACATATGTCCTAACTCATTTTAGTCTCCTTTTCATAAGCTTTGAATGCAGCTTCTTTCCTGTCTGATGGTCCCCTTTTTCTCATTTCAAAAGCAGTTAGGATTCCGTGCAGCTGTGAGATGGTAATGCTCTGTAGATTCTTCTTTTCTTCTATTGCAGAAACTTTTGATTCAAACTTAGAAGACAAAGATCTTAGAACCTTTTCAACAAAGGTAACTTCTTTTATTTTTTCACCCAAGTTTTTCATACGATTAACAATCTCATCTATACGTAAGAAATAATTAACCACACTTTCATCATTGTGCATTCTGAGAATTTCATATTGAATTTTGAGAGTTTGTAGTTTTGCACGTTTTACCTGATCATCTCCTTCATAGCTCAGAACAATCTTGTCCCATATTTCTTTTGCATTTTTTAGCTACATAACCTTGACGAATTTTGATTGAGATAAACTTGCCAATAGAGTATTGACAGCCTTTGCATTTGTTTCATACTACTTCTTACTAGCCGTATCTGTACGAGGTGCTGATGGAAATGTGTATCATGTTTCCACGATATCCCAAACTTCTGTACTAAGAGATTGAAGATAGGTTGTGATTCTTACCTTCCAATAGACAAACTTGCTCCCATCAAAAATTGGTGGCCTGATAGATGCCTCTTTTTCGTAGTTGCTCATGATGATAGATCTTCCTCCAAGTGTTCAAGCTTCTTCTGAAGGACCTGATCTGATACCAATTGTTGGAAATAATACTGAGAGGGGGGGTGAATCAGTATTATCAGGTCAATTATTTTTCATTTCACAATCAGATTTGTATATGCTACTTCAGTTAGTAAAAATCGTGTATGTACGCAATTGCAGTTAAAGAAACTAGCGTATAACCAACAGAATTGTAATTTAAATTATTCTTCAAATGTTGATCATTAATCTGTGCATAAAACCATATAAACAGTAACCAAGAACAGTAAAACAGAACAGGAAGTCACACAAAAGAACACAAGATATAAGGTGGAAACCCAATGTGGGTGAAAACCACCTGTTGCAATTCATCTCTATCTTCCTTTAATTAGAAACTTCTTTTTACAATGTATCTATACTGGTGTAGTCTTATACCAGTACGCAAGTTGCTACCTATAGAAGGCTGCAACCTTCTCTAGTTTTCCAGCTTCTCTTGGAAGGGAGCTACTACCCCCTTAGCTCTTGTACTAGTTGAGGTACTAGTACGCAGGTGTTGACCTACAAAAGGCTACAACCTTCTCTTCTTCCATGGGACCACGTTTCATAAATTTTCAGACCGGATCCATGAATAACATCAATCAAACATCAAGTATATCTATATCAACCAATCTCCTTTTCTTCTATCAAAACTGAATCAAAACAATTACTTCTCTAAATGCTATAACCAGAATACGTTAATAGTAACCAGAAACCAACCCAGAACATTGTGGCAATAAACAGAAGTAGCTAAAACATATTTCATGAGATGTACGCTACTTCAATATGAGGAATCTGCGTGCATACACATCTGTATCAAGGCAAAACAATGTATACACTTCTTTGAAATACAGTACCAACGTGTATACACGCCTCTGCTGTGCCGAACCTGCGTACAGATCTATAAAAGACAATTTTCCTTTTTCAAATATTCTGACATCAGTTATACTCAGATTATCAGATTTATAGATCAAGTCATGCGCCAAATATAACAAATCAAAATTACACAAATATACTATTGTTCAAGCCTTAAGATCTTGACCCATCAATAGAACTTATCCTTCTTCTAGTACCTAGGTTCCTCCTTGGTTCAAATCCAACTGTGCACCATAACCAATTCTAGATCTTTCTCTTCATAAGATATTCAATGCTTAAGTGAATGCCTTTGCCAAATGATCTCCTTCCCCCTTTATATTCTTAGGCCTTACTCAATATCATGGTCCAAAACCATAGAGAATCAATACCATGGACCCAATACCTGGGTTCAACACTTCAGACGAGATACCATGGTCCAAATATCATGGACCAAAAATAATTTTTCCCACATGTATGCACTTTTTGATCATCTAACTCGCGTGTATACGCGACTTAGTTAAGAGGAACCTATGTATATCTCTTTTTCTTTCAGTCTGAGAGCCTGAATAGTGATATGTCATTTGAGTGAGTTGCCATCGAATAGTGATTTGTCATTTGAGTGAGTTTCCACCAAGGAAAACACCTGTGTCATAGCGCCAAACCTCTGTCATAATGGCAATAGATAATAATAAAAATAATTTGAAAATAGGACTGGAGAAAAACAAATTGTTGTCCATGACTAAACAAGAACTTGAAGCAATGATAAAGAGATCCAATTGTGTCTCCATTTCACCAAAAGATTTGGCTTGATTAGAAGCCTAAAAGTTTATTGTCATTGCTACAAGGTTGGGAAAACTTTAAGTCCTTGCTTGTCTACTTCAATGATTTTCAATGAGTTTGCCTTCAGGTTCCTTTGGTTCCAAAGAGAAGTCTCCAAGGTTCCCTTGGATGAATCCTAAAATAATTCCATGAAGTATACTTCAAATCTCACGGTTTCTCTAATGAAAACCAAGTAGAAATGGGTAGAAAGAAAACTAACACATTTGTATTAATCCATGCACTAGCACAAACCCTATACAAGAACTAAATAATGTAAATATAGCATATATAAGTTCAGCCATTCAAACCTTTACATGTATTTTCAATTGCTTTGTCATTGAACTAATCAACTTATTAAATCATTTTTTTTTTTCTGCTGGTTCAAAGTATTATGATGTCATAATCTATTTAAATATTATGGTTTAAATATTGTTTTGTATCCATATTTTGCACACTTGTATGCACCTTACCACAAACTTTGAAAACACTAAACCCAAACCATGCAATTGCACCCTGGGACCGCAACAACAATGTAATAATCTACAAAATTATGTTTCCAATAGGTTCTCTAGGTCTTAAATCAAATAAGTGATAGCTAGATTAAAAATCAGAGAGTTTGAGGATAGACAAACTAGTAAGAGCGAGCTCCTCCACTGGATTGTTGAAATGAATTAAGTGAACATCCAAAAAATACCTATACAACCTTTAACAAAGATAAGTTCAAAGTTTCTAGCCGATGTCACAAGTGTTAGGTAATCTACATGTAATTTCCTTGACATGATATTTGATTAATCTCAAATCGAAGGTGGACAGAACCCAATAAAAAGTACTTTACTAGAATAAGGAAAAACAAGATCAACGGTATTGAATAAAGTTAGAGTTACATCAAATACCTAAACATAAGCTAGAATGAGAACATTTTCTTTCAAAGAGTATGCCTTTGTATTATCATTTTTATTAAGGATCCTGTACTGTTATCATTCCAATAACATGATGGTAGAAAATTATATGTATCAAATCTTACGAATATGAGATTACTGTGAATCATTTCCATATTATGGTTGAGGAGTAACCTCTTTTGATATTTTACAACTTCAACTATATTCGTTACCTGATTCTGTTGAGCTTATATTTGGAATCCTAGGTTTTTATGACAGCCCTCTTGCTACTATCTCTTCTTTGTACTTGTGAGCTAAAGAGAATCTACCATGCTTATTGAGTGCATAGACTAGAGCCTCATAACAACACTTATCTAGACTGTAGCCTCTTTGCTGCATTTGATTCCAAATTTTCTCATCAACAAGACATAAGTATCAACAAACCCCATCTTCCAAATTTTCTCATCAACAAGACATAAGTATCAATGGTTGGAACATCCACTTCTAACCATTCTGTCAAAAAGTTCCAGTATCTCCTTCATCCTTCTCAGTGTCCTCTTCAAGGGGGAAACCTCCTTTACATTACACAAATGAAAAATTCTTGCATGATTCAAATAAAAAAACCTTATTTCTATATAGGATTCTAAGGGGTCATAAAATAATCAAAGCCAACATAACAATAATAATGTAAGGGCACAAAAATAACAATAGTGGGCTTCTATGATGCTCAATAATAACAATAAGGGGGGCGATGACCTGGAATAATTGTATTATAGGGACCTAACCTACCCCTCTCCTTCAAAAAAGTGTTGTCCTCAATGCTTGAGTAGTTATGGATGCTTTTGTATAAAATTTTCATCCTCGCACGTAGAATCTTCAATGGGTAAGTCCTTCCACTTCATGATATACTATGAAAATTGATCGATTTCGTCATTGTCGAGTACTTATTTTTGTGACTACTTCAGGTTCCAATGTGATTTTTTTCCTTCCTCTTCAAGTTCTGGAAATATTGTTTGAGTTGAGAGCTTGTAACCTATAACCTTCTTTAAGCATGAAACGTGAAAAACTAGGTTCACTCGAGAAGATGCAGAAAGCTCCAATTTGTATGCCATAGTACCAATATTTTGCAACACCTTTTAAGGACCCTAATACTTTGTTGATAATTTATTATCCTTCTTAGCTTGCTTGAGGGACATTTGTTTGTATGGTTGTTGTTACACAGTAATTTGTCACCGTTTCTCACCGTCCCTGTTACCCCTCTCCTACATCTTTGGGGACCCATTTCGGGACTTGTGGGAAGTGACAAGACTTGAAACCACTTGCCTTATTCTCCTCTAAACATGAGCTTCATATGCCCTTAAAACATCTCCTGCTCATTGCCCCTAAAAATAGCCCTTTTTGCATTAACGCTGGTTCCCTGTGTTACGCCCGCGCCAATGGGGAAAATCCTAAAGAAAGGGCGCGCCATTGGCGCTATGTCTCAGAGTCGCAATCGCGCCAACCAGTTTGGGCAAAATTCTCAACCACTCAAACCTCCGAAGTTTATATCCACCTCATTCACCAAACTGATTCCAAGTTGAGTGAGGATGGTTTGGCTTCGAATCTCCTTGGATGGAAAGTTGTTTGCCACCATTCCATGGAAGTTTTCAAGTGATGAAGCCAAATCCATGGTTGTGGGGGATTGACCTTATCTCTTCCTTCTCCTCTATAAAAGCTTGTTCCCATGGCTTGGACAAGCTAGTTCCGGTTCTGGTTCTAATAGCTTTGACTCTTGTGGCAATATTTGTGCTGAAAGGAAGACATCAAAAGGTTGGAGTTGCAAGAAGCCTTCTTTGTATCCATAAGGCTTTCCCTAAGTAAGGAGACTTTGTCACTAAAGAGAGAGAGAGCTTGTCCCTCATCCCTTCAAGCTTTTGCAAGACTTGTGTAGCTGAGCACCCAGCCAAGGGAGGACTTGACGTCAGGACGCTGGTTGTATTCTCCTTTGTTGAATTATAAATAATAGATGACTATCATTATGGTTCCATTCTCGTTGTACTTGTAATGGTTGATGTTGAATTATATCCTTCCTTACTGATGTATAATTGCATATATTAGATTTCACGCTTGTGTTTGTGGTTGTTCTCTTTGTGTGCAGGTGTCCATTCACGTGTATAGTGGAGGATCGTGACCGACCAAGGCAAAGGAACGCGAGTGCCATCTCTTCTACAAACTAAAGCATTGGATCTCAAGTAGGTCTTCATCACCTACTCTTTATTTGCAATTAGGAACTTGCGTGATAGCATTGTTTGATTGTAGCTAGACCCATTCTGGGCTAGTAGGGATCGCCTCTATCCGTAGAGGGGATTTACCTCTCCAACAATTTGGCGACTCCACTGGGGAGTTTAGCTTGTTGTTTTGATTTGTAAACTTAGACGGAGTCTAAAACAGGGCCAGATAGCCTTCGAAACACTATTGCTTTGCAGTAGTGAAGTAGATCAAAGCCGCTTCAGTCGATCTCCGATTTGGCTTACAAACTAAACAACTTGGAGTTTGTCTTGTCTCTTTGGTTTTTCTTTTGATTGCTTGCTTAGATAAGCCTTTGGATCGAATTTCTTGCTACCCCTGTACTTTTTGACTTGCTTTAAGCTTGTGACCCGAGCCCTGGACTGCGTATTTTTCTTTTGAAATTAGCAAACTTTGTTAGCGCGCTTTTTGCCTTCATAGTCGCGCTAGTGGCCCTTGTTGCTAACTGAAAACCAGCGCCAAACCCTGTTTAGCGCGAGTTGTAGCCTGACAGTCGCGCCAGACCGTGTAGTTTTTTGGTCCACTTGTTTTGCTTGCTGTCTGAGCTTGGATTTGTTTTGCCACCTCTTTTTCGGTCGCTGGAGTGTGTTTAAGCCCTGTTTGACTGGTTTGCAACCTTTGTCCTCTGAGTGTTCGCCTCTTTCCATCGATTCCACACCTCAACCCTAGGGCATCTAGTGGACGTGTGTATCGATCCTCCCATGGGAGTTTTGGGTTCTTTGATTATCCGGTTAACCTTGTGATTTCTTTTCACATTTTCTTCAGTGATTGTTGAAGTATTTTTGAGTGATTTCCGAACAACTTGCTCTTGTTTGCTTGGATTTCATTCTAGCTTTGTTTGAGCTTAGATCACATAGCTCGTGCAAAGCCTTGTTTTCCTTTTGATTTGGAGAACTATCTTAGTGTCTTGGGATTTCATTGAGTCTTCATTGAGTGAATTTGCTTCTTTTCTCAGTGGTGTTATCTTTCAAAATTCATTCTAGTGCATTGTGCTTGTAGAAGGAAAATCAAATAGTCTCTTTTGCATTTAATAGTGAATGAAATAGAACTTTTCGTTATTTGCATTATTGAAAAGAAAAAGTTTTGTTTATTTGCCATTAGCTGCATTAGAGTGTTTGGTTGATTGTGTTCATTTTGTTTGATTGAAACTCTTAACCTTCTCGTAGTTAGTATTCATCGAACGAAATGGATTTCTTTCGCATGTATCTTGCATCTAGGGAATTGTGAAAAATCACATACGGTAGGGCCTTAAACTGAAACTTAACTAAAGATCAACCATAAAATAAACCGAATCAATCTAAAAACTCATTGGAACATAACGCAAACATTCTAGAGGTCTAGGCTAGAGACGTGCTCCGGCGTCGTTAAACCTAGTCACTCTTGTTTTCGCATTAACGTTGGGTGATTCCTCCTGGTGTGATTCAATTGTGGTCTAGCACGGATTTGGGCTCCCACGTACCGTCGCGTATATATGGGAGACTCCACTAGGTTTGCATCCTTATCCTTAGGAATCCGTGTCTGCCGCCTTACATAGCCGTAACGCACCGAACACAGCATTCGGGAAGATTGACTGCAGTACGGAAAGTCCTTGGTTTTCATACGATTGCCAAGGTGTTTAAGCAGTTTTACGGATTGTCTGGTAAACCCCTTTCCCTAGTTTCTCCAGAGCAGTCACTTTTTGATCCTTTTCGAACTCTGTAAAAGAAAAGGCTCTATAGAGCATTTGTCACTTCGGGCTCTCAAAACCTTCGAAGGCGACTAGAGTCACCTTTCGTCCTTTTCTTGACTCTTAAAACATGAAAAGGTCAAGTTGTGTCCTAATGTCATAAAATTTATTCGGCCACGATAACATTTACCTTGGTAGATCTTGTGTGCGTTTAGTTTTGAGTAGGGTATTTTATCGTTAGGTTGCTTAGGGTCTTTGTTTGATCATCCTGGCAGATCCATCAACTCCGTCTCCTGTCCCAAGTGACCAAGGGTCTCCATCTTCTGTTGCCCCTAAGACACCGGTTTGTGATGCTCTTCCCATTGTTCCGAGCATCCAACCATTGAATTCTCGAGCTCCAGAGGACGAATTCTACGAATTTTCTTGGAACCCTGTTTGGGAGCCTTCTGAAGAGGATTTTCCCACTACTCCTGTCGGTGTCCCATCTCCGATGGCTTCTTCCAATATGGAGGATACATCCCCTGTGTCAAGTGGGCCATCCGTCATGTCGAGTATCGATACTCCCATTTCGACTACATCCCCAATCATCTCTACGCCCTACACCGTTACACCTATGGGTATCACGGTGCCGGTGCACTATAGATCTTTGAGGGATGCTATGAACTCTACAGCTTCCTCTTCTGTGTGGGATCAAAACATCGTCCCTACCACAGGACCGTTTGTTTCCCAAGTTCACCATACTGCTGTTACAGCAGTCCCAACCAATCCGACCGTCTGCGTTGCATCGTCAGCTCCAGTTGTTAGTGCCGTTACAGCGTCATCTGTTGTCACTTCTGCTGCAGGCCCATCTCGAGGTCCAGCACAAAGTGGTCAATCGACACATACTGCTAGAGTTGTGCACCCCGCAAGTGGTGCTCCTCCTGCTTCCGATCATATGACGACAGAGGAGGCATATTTTCAGTACTTGCATAATGTCCAGAACCCAGATGGGCAAGGCCCCTATTATGATCCTGAGAATCATTATTTGTATACTTCCTTTCCTGAAGAGCCTTACATTGAGGCTTCCGTTCCATTGAGCGTGGCTTGGGGTACCACCGGGTATGGTGGCGGCCAGTACCATCAGGGTCAAGGACAGCCATCGCAAGGACCACCCTACCAGGGTCAACAGCCTTACTCGCAGCCTAATCATGGGCAGCAGTATAGCGGCCAGAATTACCCAGGTCAACAAGGAGGCCCACAAGGACAACCCGACAACCCTATCAGGGACAACCTTTGGCCTCTAGTGGTCCGTCTTTCACATATCTTGGGCAACCTTCTGGAAACCCGGGGCAACTAAATGCTCAACAAGGACAACCCGGTACCCAACAAGGCTACCCTTCGGGGCAACCTTATGGGAACCAGGGACAACCTTATGGTCAGCAAGGTCAACTCGGAAACCAGCAAGGCAACCCTTCTGGGCAAGGGGGCCAGCCTTACGCACAGCAAGGCCAGCCTACCGCTCAGCAACCATCTGGTCAACAAGGACAATCCTCGGTTGCGCAAGGGCAGCCCCTCGCTCAGCAAGCTCGACCTTCTGGACCAACGGGGCCATCTCAGATCCGACCAGGACAACCTTCCGACCAAATGGCCCAGCATGCAGGCGGGTACCAATCCCAACCTCTTCATTCAGGTGGGCATCAATCCCAGCATCCGTATTCAGGTGGGTATCAATCCCAGCCTCCCTTTTCCGGTGGGTATCAATCCCAGCCTCCCTTTTCAGGTGGGTATCAATCCCAACCTCCCTTTTCAGGTGGGTATCAATCCCAGCCTCCCTTTTCAGGTGGGTATCAATCCCAGCCTCCTTATTCAGGTGGGTATCAATCCCAGCCTCCTTATTCGGGTGGGTACCAATCCCATCCCCCGTATTTAGGTGGGTATCAATCCCAATCTGGTTATCAAATGCCGCCTGGTTCCCAGGCTCAGTACGGATACCAGAAACCCCATGGGCAGAATCAATACACCCCGTATCAAAATTACCAGCAGCCGCAGGGTAACCCTTATCAAAATTATCAACAACTTGCTGGCCAGTATGGTAACCAATGGGGCGCTGGGGGGCAGAACCAGTATCAGCAACCCAGTTCTGGAAACAACCCTTACGGACAAAACCCTTCTGGACAAGGCCCTTTTGGACCTGGCCCATTGGGACAAGGCCAGTGGGGGCAATCAGGAACTGGTTGGAATTCTGGCTCTACCTCGTATTCGGGACAAATGTCCTTTAATCCGCAGCTACCATTTCTAGCGACGTTGGAACTGCCCGATGTGTCGAAGTTAACAAATTATCCCATTTTACACAATCCACAATGGCCACCAGTTCCAACTAAGATACCTAGTGACTGTCCCAAATTTGACGGGAAAGCCGGAGAGTACCCTCAAGCTCATGTGATGACGTGTCACTTATGGTGTTCGTCCAATTCATGGCTCGATGACTCGATTCGGCTTCGCCTCTTTCAGAGGACTCTCACTGGTTCGACAGCCAAATGGTATATTGAATTGACCCGTACGTCATTTCAAGATTTCAATTCGTTGGCCATGGCATTCCTTACTCACTTTCAGTTACCCATTTGGTATGATACAGGGACTCACCTCCTCACGTCTCTTAAGCAGGATACTGCTACACATATCTCCAATCATATTCATGAATGGAGAAGGTGCGCAGGTTGATCAAGTTCTGGATTCCTGATCAACTCCTCACCGATTGGTTCACAACTTCCTTTATCCCTAAGATTGCACGGGACATTGCTATGGGAGCCTGTGTAACTGAAGAGCAAGCAATCGCGCACGCTCAGTAACTAGACTTAGTTTACTCTCAGTCTGGTACCTTGTATGAGTATTTGCCGGACGCCCCAAGGCCCGGTACATCCAAGGCTCCGCCCAAGCCATCTGTCAATGGAGTTATTGGCTCTGTAAACCCGGCCTCTACAAAATCATCGAACCCTGGGAAGCAAAAGTCAAGTGCATCTAACGAAAACACTTCTCAGGGTGATTTAAATTCTAGTAACACTTCCGAGGTCAACGCCGTCCAGTCCACCATGGCAGGCAAGGCCTCGAAAGGAAAGAAAAAGGAAAAGGGGAAAGGGAAAAATAAATCCGAGCAACCCAAACAGGAATCCTCTAAACCTCCAGCCGAGGAAGGAGCTAAGCGCAAACCCAAGTATCCTTGCCTCATTTGTGAGGAAGTCACTTACACTAAGGCTGCCAGGCGGTCCGAAGTTAGTCGTTTGTTGAAAGGTGCTCCTGGGGTCCCTGCGGTTCTTAAAGAACCCTTTCCCTCTCAGCAAACTCAAATGGTGGCTAATCCCTCTTCTTCTACCTTCAGTTCCTAGGTCTTCATGGCTGGAACTATTCCCGTTCATGTAACAACTCGAGCGAAGGAGTATTCGTCGTCCGCCAGGAAGGAGCCAGAGGTTCCCTTAAGTGCTCCTTCGTCTAGCTCTAGTCCCCTCCATATCGAAAGACTGAGTACTGAGATGAAAATCCGACCCCCTCCCAAAGGGGTACTCAGAAGATCTTCTTATAATCCGAATGCTCGTGTTGCTCAGCACTATAGCATCGTAGAGGACTTAGCGCAGGCTCCGTCGGCTATGTCCGCCTTAGAAGTTCTTCAGAGCTGCCCCCCCAGAGGAAGTCCCTGCTATCGGCCATCGGTGGCATCGACCCAGCGGACTCGGATTTGATTACCTTCGACCTCGAGAGCCATGTTCCTCGACTGCCTCATCAGATCGCTTTTCTCATTCAAGTCGTCATCAATTCCAAAACGATCCATCGTACAGTTATTGATGAAGGCGCATCAACCTGCATTATGTTTATTGCGTGTTGGAAAGCGATCGGGTCTCCGACTCTGAGTCAGTCTCCAACTACCTTGGAAGCATTCGATGGGAGAGAATCCCGCCCTTATGGTATTCTTCAACGACTACCAATCACCTTAGAAGGGAAGACTGTGGAAGTAGAGGTTGAGGTTGTTGATGCAAATCTCACATATAACCTCCTTCTGGGCCGGAGTTGGACGTATGCCATGCACGCCATGGCTTCATCCCTCTTCCATGTCATTCGTTTCCCCCATCAAGGGAAAATTGTCACAGTCGACTAGCTTTCTTTCTTCGCTTCCTCTTCTGAGGGAAATGTACCATTCATTGAGCATACCTCCGTTCCGTTTGAGAGTGTGGGAGCCGGGCTCTTCAAAGAACCCGCCCTTATGGGTGTTTTCTCCCTCCCACCTCCCAACCTCGCCTCGATCTCCATGATCTCAGTTCATTCTGATCCTTGGACCCTCCCCTCCATCGACCAAATAGAATCTTGGGGTGAGGAGATGCCGTTGAGTCCAGCCGAGCTCAACTACATCGAAATTGTTGCAGCATCGGCCTCTCATGATCAACCCACCATCACGAGTGGGGCTCTTGACTCAGATGATTTTCCCCCCTGGTTCGGAGAATGCACCTCCTCGGACCCATTAAAGGAAATATTTCCTTCTGATGAGGCTATCATAGAGACTATGTCTCTGAAAGAACGTCTGTGGTTTCCTCTTCACCACCGTTCCTCCTTTCTCCCTACCCTTCGCAAAACACTTCTTTGTCTCGAGCGGTTTGCTCCATGTCTCCATTCTCAACCTCTTCAGACGCCCATTCAGATTTATCACACATCGTCCGAAGGGAATCTAGGGAACATCACGCAAACGCAACCCATCGACATCTCTGTTAAGCCAGGGATTGTCGAGAACATTTATATAGGAGTCACCTGCACTCCTGAGGAGATTCAGATTTATATCGCACTCTTCCGCGAATTTCGCGATGTCTTTGCATGGTCCTTTTATCACTCACGTTGTCCCTAGGCTCCTATTAGGGATACGGCCAAGGTAACCACAAACCAATCTTCTGATTGCAGGTTCTAGCCCACCTGCAATCGGAGAGGGCTCTCTCCTTTAGATTCAACCTCAGTTGATCTGGATTCAACCTTAGTTGATGATTTTAGGCTAGCTTTCTGACTTCAAGGGAATGTTGACTGTGGTTGGGAGGAAGGTAGGATTCTCGAGTAAAGAGGCACATTAAGGTGTTATAAGTTTTGAACCATTGGGCATGGTGTCATAGATTGAGGCATGCGAGCGTTTTCTTGGTCACAAGGGGATACCGAGCAGGATAGCCACGCAGGATACAACATTCAAGCTGCTGAAAGTACGGAATGAACATCAAGGATGAAAGGCAAAAGAGAATCATTTCATCATGCTGACAGAGGGGAGAAATGGATGAGTAGGATCCCGGAGCAGTTAAGAATTCCAAAGACATGCACCCATATACGAACGAAACAGGGTAAACTAGAGCAGTTAAGAATTCTAGCTCATGACCGTTTCAGAAGAAAACATCGAAAAGTACAGAAATTGAACTTAAGGTGTACTTAAACAATTCTTAAGCTATTCTTTTTTCCTGCAATTTAGAATGGCGGAAAGATGATAAAAACATAAAATAAACAGAGAGGAAGAACACTTATTGGATCATGCAGAGACACAGGAATTCCGTGATCATTCCTTGGCCCAGAGAAAACAGCAAGTTTTTTCGCAATCCATGCTTTCAGCAATCTTTGATTATGAAAAATATGACAGCTACAGTGCGAGTCTTTACTCGGAGAAAATTGCTAGAAAGAAACTGACCAACAACTACTACTACCAACCAACCAACCCTTTACAATATCGCTTCGGGTGGTATTTATAAACAAAATATCAGGAAGACATCATTACAAGTGACCGTGACAGGTCTACTTAAAACTCTTCAAAATCTAAATGGTTTCTGGAAATAAATGCAAGTAAATCTTTTTGGATGCATTGGGGGCAGCTGAATCAGAACAGGTGACGAGGTGGCCCCTGGGGACCAGATGCATTGCTGCGGAAGTGAATGTGCTTTGGGGCTGCAGTTCGGCTTTGGTGCGAATTGAATGTGCAATTATTATGATTTGAGAGCTTCAAGTGATTTTGCTCTCCTCCTATGGATCTGCTGGAAGATATTCAATTTCTCTTGCTTTGGGCCGTTGCTCAAGATATTCTCTGATACACTTTGCCGCTACATTGATGATTTCCGCCGTCGACTGATACTCTTTGACACGCTTGAAGCCTGTTGATTTGATCTGATACACTTTGAACTCTGTGAATGATCTGCTGTTGTCTTTAAACCGGATCCTTAGGCACGATTGGGCGATTTCGGGCTTTTTCAGCACGCAGTGGGCTCGGCAATCAGAAGATTCCCTGAAGATTCCTCGAAATGGCCCATTTCCCGTAGCGATGCGCGAATAGCGCTCATCGAAAATTGCCTCTGTTTCTTGATCTGGAGCTCTGAAGTGCGACTTTTCTCCTTGCGCGAAGCTTTGTCGGCTTTTCTGGCTGCTGATGTAAGCACTGCGTTGGCTGTACGGAGGATGACGTCATCAGTGGGTCCCCGGTACAGCGCGACGTGGTGGGGTACTGGTGGACTGTGGTGAAGAGACTCTGATGCGATATAGCGATATCGCGTCGGCGGGAAAGAGGGGAATCATTGGGTTGGGCGTGTGGTGCTTGCGATTGCCAATATGCGATATCGTGATATCGCATCGGGGGAGACGAAGGGGTGAACAGATTGGACACTCGGCACTTGCGATCGTCGAACGCCGATTTCGCGATATCGCATCGGCGGGGAACGGATGGGAAATGTTTTGCATGAAAGTGGGATGGCGAGGTTGCGATGCGAAAATGGCTTTGAAGGGGGAAAAAGGCAAGTAAGTGGGTGTGAAGGGCCTTTGAAGTTTCGGAAGGGGTCCGACTACTTCGGGGGAGTTTTATACTTAGAAAGGAGTCCATAGTATGTGGAAGGTGGTTTCGGAGGTTGGGTTCTTGCTTAGTTTCTGATAAATTAAGCAATTCCCAGGGCTTGCTATGGTTATTTTTCAACCAGGGGGAGGGAATATTACATAGGGGAATTTACTTAATATTAATACGGGGACGGGAAACATAGGGAGTTACATAATAATGTTAGTGGTTAGTGTGGAGGTGGTAAGAAAACGCTAAGTTTGGGGGAAACTTAGGTTGTTGCGGGGGGGGTAGGACCATACTTCGAGAGGAGATATGGAAAAACTTTGAGCAAAGCAAATCTTTACTCAACCAGAGTGATGAAGATGATGAACTAAAGAGGTGTCAAGCAGATCTTGACCTCTTTTTGGGGATGTCAGTTAATGATTGGGGGAAAGCAGAGAAGGGGAGTTAGTTATACCTCATTGAGCCTTTTTCTTACAAATATTTGCTGATTATGTTCTGCGTGATATGATACCTGCAAACTTGGAACTTGTCAGCAATTCAACAGCCTCAGAACTACCTACCCAGCCTACTTCCTAGCATTTTTTCTTCTTTTGCTTGGGGGTGCACTTAGACTTGCAAACCCATCATACATTTTTCTTTTGATGCTTCCTATCTACATACTACCCTTATTTCTTCCAGAGCCCAGATTAAACTGTTGGACTCTTCTGCTTCTCTACCTATCTAAGAGTCTGCCAAGATTAAACTGTTTGGACAGACTTACAATCTCTATATTCTAAAACATGAAATTTAAACCTAGGGAGACCAAGATTAAACTGTTTGGACCCCCCTTTAACTAACAGTAGTGATACCAGGAAAACTTTACAAAATTTGAAGGCATTGAATGAATCTTGAAGTAGCCTTCTTCATATGGAGACTGTTTGAGCAAATATGGAGCATTGCAGCAAGCAAAGTACAACATATTTGGCCTGTGAAATGCCAATCATGAAATATGAATACCTGCTGCAGCAGGAGCTAATAGTGGCTCCACTTGGGGATGGCTTCTCCTTGCACGAAGTCAAGAACAGCAGGCCAGAACGCCTTGATTTTTTAATTTCTTGTTGTCTTCTGCAAAACTGGGAAGCATCGCCTGCTTTCTTCCGCGTGTTCCTGGTACTATAAATTATAAAAGTCAAAAAGTATGTACAAACCAATCATCACCTGCTCTTTCAAGCAGGAGGATCATTGTAGTGCTTCAACATTCGGTCGTTGATCGGGCCTTCCTCCACTGTGCTGTTATCAAGCGATTTGAGAAAGTAGGTGTTATTGCCTTGCACAGCGCTGATAGTGTACGGACCTTTCCACAGGAAATCAAATTTAGCATGTTTGCCCTTGTCTTCCCTTCTTGCGTCCCACCTTAGGACTTTGCTGCCTACCCGGAAATCTTTTGCTTTGGTTCTCTTGTCAAACATTTTCTTGAGTTTTTCCTGTAGACTTTGAGCTCTATTGAAAACTTCTTCTCTGGTTTGTTGAAGATGAATGGTCTGATTAATCCTTCTCTGCATGTTGTTTGGTTCAGCCTGAATTTCTTGCAACAGTTTGATAGTTGGTATGCCCAGAGATGAAGGGAATCTAGCTTCCATGCCATGCACAAGTTCATAGGGGCTCATCTCGATGGATTTTTTGGTGGTCATTTGGTCTGCCCATAGGGCGCTGGTGAGCTTTTTGTGCCAGTTCTTTTTGTTCTCTTCTAGCATCTTCTTTATAATATTGATGAGGCTCTTATTGGAGGACTCGGCCAGGCCATTCCCTTGGGGGTAATAAGTTGTGGAGTGTCCTAAAGTAATGTGGTACTTGTGGCAAAAGTTAATGTTTTTATTGGATTTGAAAGCAGTCGCATTGTCGGTAATGATTTTCTCTAGGCAGCCGAACCTGGACAGGATGTTATTTTCAAGAAACTGGATGATGGTGGAGTCATTGGCTTGCCTACACGGGATGGCTTTAGTCCATTTGGTGAAATAGTCGATGGCTGTTAGAATCCATTTGTGCTGGCCTGAAGAGGATGGATGAATTTCTCCAACGAAGTCAAGACCCCATTGTTGAAAAAGCTTTTCGGTTGAAATGGGCTTTAGGGGCAGAGGTAATAATTTTCTTTTTCCTTCAAAGATTTGGCATTTATGGCATGAGGCAGTAAATGTTTTCACATCTGTAAACAAAGAGGGCCAGTAATAGCCGGCCCGCAAGATCTTGTCCGTCGTGGATTTCCAGTATAAGTGGCCTCCGCAATCACCTGCATGAAATTCTCTCATAACGTTGTTAGTTTCATCCTCAGTCAAACATTTAAGCAAAATGCCTTCATAATTTTTCCAATATAAGGAACCATCTATGACGCAGAAGTTAGATGATTTCATTCTTAAAAATCTTTTTTTAGTTCTGGACAATCCTGGGGGAGCGCACAGGTTTAACAATACAAAACAAATATCAGAGTACCAAGGGGACTGTGTGAAGGTATCACTGATCTGTGGAGTCGCCAGCTCCTCTTCATCGTCCAGTTGATTAATGTTAAGTGCTTGGAAATTCATTTCGGCCATTAGCTTAGCTAGCCCTTGTCCTTTTATGAGCTTGGTGGGCTTTATCTCGATATCATACTCAAGGATGCTAGCAATCCATTTGCCTCTTCTGCCTTCCAATCCTTCCTGAGTTAGTATATCCTTTACAACCGCATTGGGGACATATGCGATCACATGAGAGTAGAGGATATAAATTATGAAGTCTTTAATAGCTTTGACCAGGGCGTAAGCTTGCTTTTCCATGATTTGGAATTTTAGGGGCGCGTCTCTCAGAGCTTGGCTGAAGAAAGCTATAGGTTTCTCATTTCCCTGATCATCTTTCTGCAGAAGGACTGCTGCTATGGTATGTTCCGATGCGAAAGAAAATATGATAAAGTCTCGGTCAAATTGCGGACTGGTTAGGACCGGTGTCTGAGTCAAGGCCACTTTTATAATCCGAAAGCCTGCTTGGCCTCAAGGAACCATCTCACCTTGGCGTCCTGTTTTAGCATGTTACTCAGTAGCCTCATTGACTCAGCTAGATTGGGGATAAATCTTCTCACGAAGTTGATTTTCCCAAGGAATCCTTGTAGCTCCTTCGTGTTTCTTGGGTAAGGGATTTGGAGGATAGCCTGAATTCTTTCTGAGTCGATTCTGATCCCATCTTTTGATATTATATGCCCTAATAACCTGCCTTCCTCCAGGACGAACAGGGACTTCTTCAGGTTCAAGGAAATACCGAATTTCCTACATGTGATAAAAATCTGCCTTAAGTGCTTTAGGTGTTGCGAGTCAGATTTGGAAAATGGGGTCAGGTCATCCAGGTAAACCACAAGGAAATCATGTATTTCCTTAGCGAACGCGATATCCATTGCCCTCTGAAAGGTGGCGCCGGCGTTTTTCAGCCCAAAAGGCATTTTAACATATTTGAACATTCCCTAGGGCGTAGTGAAAGCTGTTTTGTCCTGATCGTCTGGGTGTACTATAATTTGGTTGAATCCCGAGAATCCATCAAGTAGAGAGATCCTAGAAGAACCCACCACCCTTTGCAAGATGTGATCCATTTTAGGTAACGGGTAGTGGTATTTTAGGGAGACTTGGTTTAAATTTCTCAAGTCTACGCACAGTGTTATCTCTCCTGTTTTCTTCCTGGTAGGGACTAAGTTAGATACCCATTCCGAGAATCTGATCGGCGCAATGATTCCTGCGTCAAACATTCTTTTTATTTCTTTTTCAATCATAGGGAGAAGCATGGGGTTGATTCTCCTGAGTTTTTGTTTAAACGGTTTCTGGTTCGACCTTAGGGGAATGGTATGCTGGATTACTGAAGTGTCATAGGACTTCAAGTCCTCATAACTCCAGGCAAATATGTCTTGGAATTCTTTGAACAAATCCACATATTTGGGCTTTTGGTCAGGTGGCAGGTTTTTAGAGAGTTTGATCATCTTGGGATGTTCTGTTGTTCCTATGTTGTGTTCTTCTATGGCGGCATCCAAAGGTTCCATTTTTGGTTTTCTGGCTACGTCGTTGCTATCGAACATGTCTTCCAGTGGGGTCAGGCCGGCAGGCAAAATATTTCCTTTTAGGTCCATAAATCCTTCTTTTGCCTCCGCTACCTTAGGTGAGCAAGACTGTTTCAGTTGCCTTATGTTTGTGCTGTCAAAAATAGTCGGGCTAAGTATTTGTTCAGCTAAGGGGGTTGTTAGGGTCATGCGATCTAGTTGCTGTGTTTCTGGTGTGACATCCATGTCAATGTTGGTGCTAGAGAATTCTCCTTCTAGAGTTAAGAAATTGTTAATCTGTGTATCGTCTTGGAACACCTGCCAACTCTCAACATTGTTAGAAATTGACGGTCTATGTTTTCCTTCTGCAGTGAAGTGGTGACTGGGTCCAAAGGGGAACCTACAGGTGCTGGCAAAGGTGGCTACGCTATGAGCATGAATGTTATGTTCTCGTGCGATTTTGGTCAACTCGAAATCACTGAAGGTGCTAAGCAATTCACTGGTCGTGGCTCTGTAAGCTCTAATTCTACTGTCATTGGCGACGAAATTGCCCTTTATCTGTTGTATAATCAAGTCTGAATCGCCTAGGGTGGAGATTGTGGTAGCTCCCAAGGTTTTGAGCAGCTTGAGGCCTAAGAGGAGGGCTTCGTACTCTGCCATGTTGTTTGTACATTTAAAATTGAGTCTATAGGCGTGGCCTTGTGCATGATTTTCGTGATTTTTGTAAATCCACACTCCAGCCCCTGCTCCTAACTTGTTAACTGCACCATCGAATTCTAAATACCATGACACCTCTAGTTTAAGGCGTGTATTGGGGATTTGAGGGGCCTGCAGCGCAGACGCACTAATGACTTCTGTTTCGGGATTTTCTTCCTGTCCTGTGCTGGTTGTTTGGGCTGTAGAAATAATTTCAAGCGAGTTGTTGACTGGCCTCTCACTAGCATTGGTCTCTTGTTCTAGGGCTAGCGGTTTATCAGGATTCAAAAGACTTGTATTATCATTAAACAAAATAAAAGAATCCATATCATAATGGATTGAGTATATTGGAAAATTTTGGGGTTTCTCCACACTACTCACCACATATTTCATTAGAGTTTCCCTGTAAAGTCTCTTTGGTTGCCCAAAGACAGATATAGTGGCATAGGAGAGGTCGCGTTGAAGGGATCCTTGCAGTTTTGCTCCCCATGATTGGGATAGTAGCATGCCATACTTTGTGGGTATGTCGGAAACTACTACGTCCATTAAGATTGTTTTGTTCGGGAATTGGACTAGGGACACGCAAAGATCTTTGATTAAGCCTAGGCATTTGACTTGACTTGAATCGAACGAATACAGATATTTATAGGGTCGGGTGACATCGAGGTTTAACTTTTCCATTACGGCTTTGGGCATGAGGTTGTGCGAGGCGCCGGAATCAAACATAGCATTGTGCAATATCTTATCGTGTATGTGCAGGCTGATATAGAAAGGCGGAACAGTTCCGAATGTTGTTTTTCCATCAACCTCTGGCCCGAACAGTAATTCAAGGGTGTCATCTAGGATGTTTACATCATCCCTAATTTCAGGCAATTGGAGCGATTTTTGAATCTGTTGTCTATATACAATGTGCTTAGCCAGTTCTGAGAGGGGGATGGAGATTTTGAGCTTCCCGATTTCGGCTTCTAGGCTGAATGGCTTTTTTGCTGGGTTTCGGGTATTAACACCGGTGAGTTTTTCGTTCTCCGACGTATTTTCAGTATTTCCCTTTGGAACGTGCGTATCACTATGTGTGCCTATCCGTGGTCTCTCTGTTCTGGGAATATTTTCATGAATGCTCTCCGGGTCTTTTTCAAGTCGGGAAGAGTGTATCAGTTGTTCTATAGAATCATGTGTTTCTGTTACATCTTCCACGATAACTTGTTGTGAATTTGGGACCTGGTTGTCACTTGTATGACCGTTGGTGCTTTTCCCTTTAGCCTTGTTTGGCTATTTACCATCCTTTGCCCTGCTGGGCGGAGACACATCGACAGTTCGCGTTCTTAGTTTGTATTGCTTATGTACCTCATACATGGCAGTGTCATACCCTTGTTTAAAGTCAAAGGACTCTCCCGGTTTAGTGCGGAATTGTTCTGTATTAAGGTATGGGGGGTTTTCTTCCGTGGAGGAGGATTGCTGTCCATTTTCTGAATCCACCAGG
The DNA here is from genome assembly GCA_000404065.3 of Pinus taeda. NCBI lineage: Eukaryota > Viridiplantae > Streptophyta > Pinopsida > Pinales > Pinaceae > Pinus > Pinus taeda. Next base: position 97,187 of record APFE031578270.1, read on the forward strand.
TTCATCAGGGTCCCATCTGTGGGATCAGCAGATGTGGATGCCTCGACAAAGTTCTCCTAAAAAGGAGGTCTGATGTCGTGATCTTGGTTGACCCTACCCATGCTCATATTTTGGGTTTTCCTGAAGTTCGGGTTCCTTGCGGTGTTGGGCTGTTGACCTTCCCATGCAGTTTTTCTCTCCACGTTTTCTAATCTATCTCCCATTCTGTTCATGGAAGTGATGATTGCATCCAGTTTCTGCTCGTGAGAGGAGGGTTATTCTTTTAAAGTTGTTTTTCTCTCGGATCTAGTTCTATTTCTTTTGGCGATTAGGTTTGCTTCTACGCTTACCGCGGCATCTTGCATTTCTGCGAGGCTTTGAGGGGCTCTTTCCCTTAACTGATACGCCATCTCGGCATCAAAGCCATCCGGGAATTTGTATAGAGCAAGGTTGGGTGGAGGTCTTAGATTCGGTGGTATCGTGTTGTAAACATTGTTAAATCTACCACAGTAATCCAGAACAGCTTCCCCAGGTCCTCTCTTAATAGACTCATATTCGGATAAAATGTGCAGGGGGTCCTTCCTTTTCTCCCATCTGTTAATGAAGGTTTGGTATAAGGCTTCTGGGTTTAATATTGAATTAGTTGGAAGTGCCCTAAACCAGGTTCTGACATCACCGGTTAGACTTTGAACAAATATCTTCATTCTTACACTTTCATCGTCTATTTCATAACTCTCGAAATAATCCTGCATTTTCTTTGTATGTTGTAGGGTGGTGCAAGAGGTTGTACCATCAAAGTAAGTGATTTTCGATTGATAGTCCTGAGGCATTGCCCCGGGATTAGCAGGTAGTTGTAATGGTGCATATTTGGCCATGATTACGGGGATTAGCGGAACGCCTAAAGTGAGGGGGACTATAGGAATAACCGGGGAAGAGGGAGTAACCGAGGGGCTATGGGTATGGGGTTGAGGTGTGGAAGAGCTGCTTGGAGAAGGGGGCGATGAGCTAGAGGAATTTGGGGTGGATCGGACTAGAACTTTAACAGGGGTTGGCACAACAATCGACTGAACTGCTTCAAGACTAACAGGGGTCTGGAAGTCTTTTTGTTTTTGCTGCCTGACGATCTTCAGAATTAGATTTGGATTTACAACAGCAGGCGGGTTATTGGAATCAGGACTTGATTGTGTATTACGTGTCATTTTCTTAGGAGCCAGCTTCTAATATAACTTTGAAAGATTAAATATGCAACCACGCAGGTCGGCCGATTAAAATTCGGTTTCTTCCTCTGTGGGGATGCAGATTGGTTGCATTGATTTATCTGAGGAGGTCCCCAGTTGAGTCGCCATTATGTTATCACTCAGGTTGTCCCTAGGCTCCTA
>APFE031578270.1:101903-120912 GCA_000404065.3 Pinus taeda
TTTCTCTACCTATCTAAGAGTCTGCCAAGATTAAACTGTTTGGACAGACTTACAATCTCTATATTCTAAAACATGAAATTTAAACCTAGGGAGACCAAGATTAAACTATTTGGACCTCCCTTTAACTAACAGTAGTGATACCAGGAAAACTTTACAAACTTTGAAGGCATTGAATGAATCTTGAAGTAGCCTTCTTCATATGGAGACTGTTTGAGCAAATATGGAGCATTGTAGCAAGCAAAGTACAACATATTTGGCCTGTGAAATGCCAATCATGAAATATGAATACCTGCTGTAGCAGGAGCTAACAATCCACAAAGGACCCATTAACCAAGGACATTAAAGAAACTAAAGCATAGAAGGCGGACATGATGAAACTGATTATAGAGCAGAACATACAAAGTAGACAGGTGTAGGTAGAGATGGATAAAATGATAAAGGAGAAAGAAGAGAGTCATAAGATGGCCATTGTCCCCTAGATGCCATACCCATTTCACAGCTTCCAGCAATAGGAATAGCTACTACAGCTACTTCATCTACTCATACTACAAGTGTTGAACAGGCAATGAAGACACTCGAGAACATGTCACTCCAGTCAAAAGAGATCAATACTTTGTAGGATTAGCTCAAAGATTTAGAAGTACAAAAGGAAAAAGCTGAAGCTTCTCGTGTTACTGAAATGCAAAAATCCTAGAGATTGTTGAAGAAGTTTCAGAAGGTAGAAAGGGATACCTCAATTGGTTAAACCTTAGCCCAAGCCAAGGAAACCATTTGGATGAATATATTAGACTCTATGAATGAGATTTTTCCTTCTATCCAAATCATCTTTGAGAAAAAGTAGTTGATAGTTGATAGAAAAAACTACAGAAACCATTATGCAGGGAAGAGAGAAGCTTAGAGAAATGCCCACAGAAGCCTCCAATATTATCATATTTCTTAATTCTAAGTCAAAATATGAGCTTGAAGAATTAGGAATCAGTGACAAAATTGCCACTATTTTAGAGGTCAAGAAAGTTTTGACCAAAAGTAACCTTATTGAACAGTTCGAAGAAAGATGTGAAACATTGGAGTTGCAAGTAAACAGGTTTACTAACAGAATTGAAGCATTGATCCAGAAAGGACTGCCCAACATTTATGTAATAAATGATAAATTAATAACTCATGAAGACCATGTCCTGAAGATGAAAGAAATGCCGAAGAGCAGTATCAAGTTCAACGAGATTAAGGTCAATATGACATAAAGGGTATTTTTGGAAACTATGTCAAATGATTTCTATGTACAGAATGAGGTAAAACACATTTTTACAGTGAAACCAAATTTTTCCAAATACATAGAGGTAGATGAAATTTACTGGAGGGTAATAAAATTGACCATACCAGATGAAAAGAGATGGGAAGAACTGATCGATTTACTAGACTAAAAAGGTAATTCAGGAGCAGTAAGAAAGCGGCTAGCACATCATCTAGTACAACAATCAGCACACCAACACAACACTATTTCAGGTTGACTCAGCAACCAAATCCATCAAAAGAGAGCCACCTTTCCTTCCAAATGTTTGTGTGGCCTATTTTGCTACCATGAATAAATCATATTGTTTGATATAGGCTAATAATACGATGTCAATTTGACAACAATTTTGTAAATGATTTTTATAATAATTAGTATAAATACTTCACTGTTTGAAGTATTAAGGGTTTATTTCTGAATGTAGTTTCCTCTGCATATTGTATTTTTCCAAGTACTGGAGCATCAATAATACAAGGACCTTTCACAGGATTCATGTGGTATACCAAATGGTTATGTGTCTCTTATGTTTATCTGTTTAAACATTGTTGTTCTTTCTCTATTATTCTGAATATCTGAATTACTTAACAACAACTGTGATAAATAGGATTTCTTACATAGAGCACCCTATTTTGGCTATTGGTAATTTTAATGTTTTCCACTGAAGTCAAATCAAGGAATTCTTAATTTCTCCTTGATTTCTACTCAACTTTACACTTCTAATATTTCACAATTCATTTAATTTATGAAAAGATCCAAATAATGCAACCTAGCTTGCCCTGTGAGAACTCAAAAATTTGATTAAAAATCTAGTTTAATTTATAGACTCCATGGCCTAATGGAATTATAACACTTAAATCAACCAAACCAATCAAATCTAAACAAACAAATACCTTCATAACTAGCCTAAAATTCGCATAAAACAAAACTAAATTAAACAGAGAGATCCCTCTCTAAAGCTGGTAGGGCTAGATCCTAGCTTCCAAAGTGGTTTTGATGTTGTCCTATGTGTTTACTCCCTCAACCTCAAAAATACAGAATGACAACAACCCAAACACCAAATAGACAACATAAACAAGTTCATACCTTAATGTATCTTAGGGGAGGCAATCTCTTATGCACAATAAATATAGATTAGCACGATATGACATCACAACATATCAACTCAAACATGAATAAGGTCATGATATCTAAAATAGTAACAAGATAACATGTTTACATAATAACTCATACACAATTATCATTCACACATATGCAAAGTCAAGCTATATTAGTACAACACCATATTTCAAATATGTCGGCTCATATCTAAATATCGTAACCATAACCATTTGCATGGCCAATCCAACTTAGTATGATACATATAACATCAAGATCTTAATATAATAACTCTAATCATTAAGATAATCTCATATAAAAACAACAAGTTAACCTATATCATACTCATCAATAACATATAACATAATCACCAAGTTAACTAATATAAAACAAAAATAGAAATGCATATAACTATGGGTTACTATCATTCTTGATTATTCGACAAATGTGCATATAACTACACTAATCAATTAACATCTATAATGAATGTAACCATAACATTAAAATACATGTACATAAACCTAAGGCATATAAAAATCCTTAACTTACATACCTTCTACCAAACATACAATACCTATGTGACAATCTGCTCTTACCCCAAATTCTAATGCTGCAACCTCATTATGATGATTTTCATCTCCTGCTCTAGCTCAGCCAACACATTAGCATCATAACAAATAATAGCAACATGATGACCTAAATTGCATACAATAACTTCAAAAAGTATGCTTGACCTATTATTCATGCATAACTATAACCAAGACCATACATGCACAACAACTGCATATAGACATATAACACATGAGTACAAAACCATATACACATCATTCTAGCTAGAGTCTAGTCATCAATGCATGAACATATCAACTACACAAACCATGACCTCGTGCATGAAAACAACAGCCACATCACGTGCATTTGATAACATGTGAACATTGATGTGCCTAACACTGCATAATCAACCATACACACATGAAGACATACTCCATGAAAACACCTTCAACCTCCAGATGGTGACATCAATACAACCATCTTCACCACCATGAAAATGCAACAAGAACATGGACTACATGCATGCAGAACACATATGAAACCAACATGAAATCATGATCAACACACAACCCAAGGAGAGTGTAACCACACTCTAATACCACTATGTAACACCCTCCTCCCACATCTACCCAAGCAACTGGCCAGTCAAGGTAAACATGCAAAAAGAGGCCACTATGATAAGACTTGACATCCTAGGTAACCTTAAGGAAATGGAGTCAACAAAACAAGACTTTACAGACCTCCCTTTGGTGCTTCAGGACCCCCAAGAGCTAATCCACTACTCCAAGTGCCCAACCCCTTAATTAACCTAGAATTTCAGTTATCTAAACCGAAATTTTCTCCCATGACAAGGAATACATGTGACTAGAACCCTATTGTCACTCCCACAATGCTTGCAAGGGAGATACTACAGTATTTTTAAGCCAATTATGTGCCAGAGACTACGAGATTTAAGCCACTTTTTCAGGGATAGTCTCGAAACCAATGCCTAGAACCTTATGAGACTTTCCAAGACAATAAAGGACACCAAGGCAAATCGTCTAACACAAAAATTGATTAAAGGCTTGACCTAACCAAGCCTAACCATGATAGATGTTTGGTTAAACACTTAGTAAATATGCAACCTACAGGTGTAAATAAAAAATCTAAGCATAGGGGTCTCATACTTATCTGAGATTCGCCATGAAGCATTGTTTCCTTGTCACTTTAACTTCCAATCCATCCATTGGGTCATAGATACATTATTCATTCATTTACAGGTAAAAACATCATGAGAGCCATATATAGATGCTATCATAAAATATATACATAACCAACATAATAGGGACAAAAATATCAATGAAATCACATCCATATACACCACATATAATCCATCATAATACTCATAGAAATACAAGGAGAAATAACATTTCATTAATGATGCAAAAACCAAACTCAAGATGGAACTTCCACGTTCCATCTGACCATAGAATGGTTGAGCCACATTTCTCTTCAATCGTTCACCCTCATGCTATATTCCAAGCTTGAATATGGGATCTCATAGAAAACATCAATTAAAACTCTTCCAAGGCTTCCAGAGGCCATCCACCTCAACGCATCAGACAATGATTCCACCTCATGGTTGGACATCACAAAACCATCATCAAATTGGTATCCATCCAAGCCTTCCAAGGCTTCTAGAACATTTGTCCAACCAAAACTTCCAAGACTAGTAACTCAACCCATATCTTATACAAGGCTTCCAGAGAATTTTTCCAACCGAGGCTTCCAAGACCAGTAACACAACCCACCAAGGGATTCTAGAGCATTTTTCCACCCAAGGCTTCTAGGATTGGTAACTCAACCCAAGTTGTTACAAGGATTCTAGAGTGTTTATCCAACCAACACTTCCAAGACTAGTAACTCAACCCAAGCTAAGGAAACATGAGAACCAACAAAGAAAAGAATGAAAATAAACCAAAAATCACCATGATTATCCGAGAAATGGCAAGGCTAGGCAATCCACTAGTAATCCCAACCATCCTCCATGCCAATGATAGATCATAACCAAGAAACCACATGCATGTGCCATGCATGGAAAAACTAGTGAGGAAGACATAAATGCAACTCGTTACCTGCAAGTGAATCTTGGGTAGTTGTTGACTCCGATGCCCTCTTGCACTTCCATGCTCTTCCTTAGCCTTATTTCTCCATGAATCCAAGTATGACACGCCCTCCAAGAGTGCTCCAATAAAAATCTAAGTCTTCAAGAGTATGAGAGAGAGAGATAATAATTAGATAGCTCCAAAACTAATCCTTAGAAGCCTAAGAGCTTACTCTGACTAAGAGCTTACCAACTGATCCTTAGAAGCCTTTTTATTAATGAGGCCTCTATTTTCTTCATTTTCCATTATTTTCCTTCAATTTCCTCACATGCAACTTGTTACCTTTCACCATCCTTTTCCCCTAATTACCTATATTTTCTTAAATAAATGTGCCAAAAATGCCATTTTTCCTTTCCAAATCCTTAGCCATTGTCTTTGAAAATTTCCTTAGCCATAATAAATTGAATAAACACCCATTAGGATGTTCCCCCCACCATTAAACTTGGAAAACATGTCCCATAGACCATGGCCTTATATATTTTTTACATGGAATTTTCACAAGGGTTGTTACATTGTCTACTCCAAGCCCCTGCATGGAAATTATCTAAAAAAAATCTCCATTTCCTACAATTAAACCATATTAGGCTACATGACATAGAAAATCATCTTTTACCCCTCACTGAGCATAATATAACAAAAATTTTAAATAAATGTGAGAAAGAGATAGTTCTAAAGGTCGAGGATGGCATTATGAACCTTATAATGTACATGTTGATGAGCCTCATCATCACCCCCTACTAAAATTTGTTTTCATCCCCTAAGGAAGTAAATCATCTATGTGCATTTATTTCATGGCCCTGGTGGCCTCCCTAACATCCCAGGGTTCCTTATATTTTTTTTTCCTTCTTGGGGATAGAAACCTACATTCTTTTCTATCTGTATCCACTCCTTCTGCTCTTTTGCTTCATTTCTTCTTTCCTGTACGCCTAACAACAAGGGTGGACTAAGCTTGAGTCATGTCCACTTAACTTTTTTATCTTTTCATGATCCTCTTCTACATGGGTGTCCTCTCTAATGTATTCCTTAGCCTTTCAGGAGAGTGATATTCTATGATATGCAGGCTGTGGGGTAAGGCATGCCATTTTCTCTAGCATGCTTGCACGCTTTTTGTTCCCAACAACCTGAATGTGTCTTCAAAATGTAAGATGGCTTTTTCTTGGTTGGCAAGGTATTTGGGTGCTAAGTCAACATCATTGGAGATGATGCTATGATTTCGAATGATAGCCATTGGGCTCGTTATCTCTTCTTTGATATATAATTGTTCATTTTCGTCCTTTTCCATGGCTCTCTTCACTTCCTCAGCTCTTGCCTCCTCATGAGTCATCCATGATGATAAGGCCATTAGCTATGTTCCCCCCAATCTTGAATTGGGATCCCAAATATTCATATTAGTCATAGTGAGGTTATGAATGTAAACTCAGCCAATTTTTCTTTGTCCTCCATGCTGCCATGGTTGAAAAATTCAATGAACTATTTGTAATCCTGAAATGGCATAGATCCATGTTGTGCTAAGATTTTGATTTGGAATTACAGCAACCGATATTTTATAAAGAGTGTGTAAGAATTTTATGGTTGTCTATATTGTAGTGCCTCCATGGAGAGGCTTTCCATGGTGGCAAGTTGGGTTTCTTTCTCCTACAACTTCTCTCTCAACCACATATTTTCTACCTATAGTTGCTCCTTCATTGTGAACTCCCTCATTCTTATTTCTCATTTCAAGGTTTGTTTCTTCCATGAGTCCCAAATCCTCTACCTTATTATAATCATAAATTTGCATCCACTTGTGGGTTCTTCCTCTTTCTTCTTCTAGCTCATAGAAAAGTGGGACTGCAAATTTTTGGGGAATAATTCTCCCTCTAATGAATTTATAATAGGAGCTTACGATAGGTTGTGGACTAGGCTCCTGGAACTCTCAGAAGTCCTTCTCAAATTTTTGTGGGGAGACCTCTACCTCCTGTATATGTTGTGTCATATTTTTCCCCTCTTGTTGCTCATTCTTCTCCTCCTATAGCAGACTTTTTGTTTCTTGTACCATACTCTACCCCTCCTATAGCTTCCCCTTTCCTTCTTGTTGGAGAATGGTTGGTTTCTTCAGTTTTTTGAAGGAGGTTGATCTAGTGGTGGGCCTCCTTACATATTCTATAGGAGTATTCGTTGCGGGTTTTGGAGAGGTGACCTCTTCGATTTTTCCTTCACTTGGTCCCACCTCCTCTTTCATGCTTAGGGACTCCTCAATTGTGATGGGCACCTTTGTGGGAGTTTGTGGCCTCCCTTACTTGATCCTGGTATTAAAATATGGGGGGATTGCCTTTGTCTCTTCATTTTAGGTTTTATTGGGATGTTTAAGGTAGCTAAAGTTGAAACTACCTACTATCCAGTGGTTCCTAGAGACAAAATTGTTTGTTTTTGGGGTATCTTTGTTTCTCTGGGCTCAATAGTTTTCTCAGGACTTGATTTTTATTATTTATCCCCCTTTTATTTTTGATATTTTTATCCTCCTACCTCTGCCTTTGGTTCTTCCATGTCCTATCTTCTTAAGATTCTCTTTCCTCTTCTTTTGACCCTGCTGCTTCATCCTCTTCTATCATTACCCCTTCTTCTTTTTCCTCTATTTTCCCCTCTTTTCCTCCAACACTATAGGCTAGGGTCTCACCTGGTGTGAGGGTTTGTGTTTCAATTAAGGCTTCTCTATCCATATATAAATTTGGACCAAAGGATAGGGATTCTCAACTTGCTCAAGGCATCCACCACTATCAATTTAATGAGGCCATGGTGGCCTAGGTGTTGTTGTTTTCCCTCTCTCGCTTTTTGAATCATGTCCCTGATGGAATGTAGTAGGAAGTATGGCACCCTAAGAATTTTATCAAGAGGAAATTCTTCCTATAACCTGAGTTCATGAAGTAATCTAAAGTGGTATTCATATACCACACTCATTCTTCCCTCACAAGAGATGTATTTCAGAATAAGGTAGGCCACCTCATCCCAAGGATAAGGTAGGCTTTCCCTCCTAACTCCATTCTTGTCCTTGACATGATTTTCGTTGGTAGTGAAGAAATTATTTTTAGCAGTGACAATGTTGGATTTATCTTCTCTGCTCCACTTGATCCCTAGAGGTAGGGTTCTCACTCTACTAATCAATTTAGGGCTAAGTGAGATAGTCAATCCCCTCACTATAGTGATGGAATTGTACTCTATTTGTGAATTCAGAGCCATGGAAAATTCAAAGGAAAGATCATCATGATACCCTTTCAAGAACTCAAAGAATCCTAGCCACCGATGTATTCTAAAGATGTCTACCATAGGAGGGTGTAGGTGGATTATCTTGGTATCATAGGGCTCCCTTTTGTTAAGTCCTCCCCTCATTTCTTCTCTACGATCTCAATCAAGTGAGGGAAATATACTTCTTTAATAGCTTCAGTGTGTAATTTAGTGGCAAAAGTGAGTTAAAAATTCCTTTTTAATGACAATTTCCTACATTCCCATGACTCTACTACTCGAAAATACCTTTTAATTCCACAATTAGACTGCCACTGCCTATAAAATTTGAAGTGAAATTTCCATGCAATATGATGGGTAGATGAAGGAGATGGTGGCACTTAATTTTTTTTCAGATACTGGCTGGGATGAAGGTGCTAATTCAGAGGCCAATTCAAACCTTTGTGGCTTTCCTCCACCCTCTCAATATTCTTGTAGTGATTTCTTAGCCCTCTTGTATCAGTTGCAAGTTTGCCTATAGCTCCTTCCTATAACAATTACAGAACAGGGTTCAAAACTCCTCGATGGCACCCTGAGCTTGTCCTCTCCCTAACTATTTTTGAAATGAGCGATTATGCAAAATAAATCCATCCCTAGTACATAATATTTCATTTTTGGTTTAGGCTTGGAGTGTTGTGTTGACCTGGTAGTCACACAAGGTTTCCTCTTTTGTACCATTGTCCCCACTTTGAGTAATTATTTATTCTTTCCTCATAATCACCACCGACTATTTTTTATCCCAACTTGGCTAATGTGACATATCCACATTGCATGAGTGCTTACCAACACCTTTAGTTTACTATCTAAGGGTAGCCAAGTTAACTGGCCACCTCCAGCTTATTAGAGCATCTCCTCTCAACATTTACACATTTTCGTTATTCACACATAGGGAGGAGGTGAGAATTTTCCATACCTGATCCTATCTCATGAACAAATTGATGCATGTATTTCATGCTAGAGCTGGGTCACATCATTGGCATCAAGAGAGTTGACTTGTTGGCTTATTTCTTGTGTATTTCTTCATTGCCCCTCATGATATTTCACTGTTGTGTGTGCAGGTACCTTGTTTATGTTCAAGATGATACTGTTGGTGGAGAGTCCTCGTGGGAGTGATATGACTACTTTAGATTGGCCTCATAAGTTTCCATCACACCCCTACTGATGAGGAAAAAATAAGTTCAGTGCTTACTCTGATGTGTGCATAGGATGCTACAGGAAGAGGTTTTCTTCCTGTCGTAGTCCTCTCCTTTTCCTCTAGGTTCTTCAATTTTCATGGGGGTGATTGGAGAATTTGTAACAAGTCCCGAGGATCTGCTAGGACCTTGAGGGGGTAGTGTAGACTTGTAGAAATGAAGAAAATAGCTTTTGTGTATTTTTCCAAATTTTTAACAGGGGTAAGACAAAGTGGGGGAATTTATTCAATTTTTTTATGAAATAGGATGGATGAGTGATAGATGGATGATGGACCATGATATGAGAACCCTATTAATAATTTTCAAGGTCACAAGGTCCTTGTTGGGTTGTCCTTGACCTCAGATATCCCCCTGTAGCTTTTCAAAACCCTCTTATAGCACTTACATGTCCTTCCTATAGCAGTCTAATGACGGGATGAGACTTGAATTTTGGGCTAATGGGATGGTAGTGAGAGGTGATCACATAAGTGTGGATGATGGATAGAAAGTGTATGGATGGACAAACGAAGGAAATCTTGAGAATTTTGGCCCTGTAGCCATGGAATCTTCCAGTGTATATAATCTTGCAAAATGACAAAAAAATAGTAGACGTGTTATAGATCAATTTCTTATGTTTTTTTTTTTGTGTGAGACACAGAAGTTGCCTTATAGGAGGTTTTCAACCTGTATGCCTTCCCTAAGTGCAACAATATATTTTTTCACCTAGGGATCTTTATTATGTTTTCTTCTCATTTTTGTTCTTGAGCTACCTTGGAGAGGTTTTCAACCCAGGAGTTGGCCATAGATGCCTTTTAAAGGTTTTCATCCAGGCATTTTATTTTTCCCTTTTCCTTTTTCTTTATTTAAACAAAAATATCTAGGAATGTTGGGGATTAGAAGCTATGACACTCCCAATCATATTGACTTATCTACTAATTGCACTGATGAATTCTTCCTAAGAAATAGGTTGTATGTATATCTTCATCCTGTAAACATTGACAAGCAAGTGGATCCCTTCCTCATCAATGGTCCTAATTTGCACAACTCCATTTTCATGAAATTTTTCTATTGGGTATGGGCCTCACCATATTTTCATCAGTTTTCCTTTAAAATATTTGAACCTAGAATCATTTAATAATGCCCAATCCCCTTCTTGAAAAACCTTTTCCTTGATATGTGTGTCATGTGAGATCTATGTTTGCAATTGTATAACTTCAGTGTGGAGGAGGGTCTACATTATGAACTCATCCTATTCATTCAATTGGAGTAGTATTTCTTGTTGTGCTTTGGTGACATCTAAGTCCAATTAGGCTGCCATTATCAAAGTATTATGCTCAAACTCAATAGAAAGCATAAATTTCTTCTGATAAACTAGATCATATGGAGTGAACCCAATAGTTGTCTTCCAAGTGGTGTTATAGGCCCAAGTGGCCTCCACTAATTTGTCTGCCCAATCTCTCCTGCTCCTACTCACAACCTTGGTGAGGATGCTCTCCAATGCCATATTTGTAACCTCTACCTACCCATTTTCCTGAAGGTGACAGAAAGTAGATGTTCTTTCTTTGATATGATGTTGCCTTAGGAGATTCTCAATTAGATGTGATGTGAATTGAGCCCCCTTATTGGTGACTATCTCCCTTTGGTACCCAAATTTGTAGAAAATAGTTTTCCTTAAGAAATCAACCACTTTCTCCTTTGTTGCTTCTTTGACAACCTTTGTCTCAGCCCACTTTGTCAAGTAACCAATGCACACAATGATGTATTTTTTCTGCTCTGATAGTGGATCAATTGGCCCAACAAAATACATGCCCCACTTGTCAAATGGATCTAAGGCCACTTGAGGTTGTAGAGGCATTTCATCTATGTGTGTGGGTTTTCCCATCCTCTGGCTCTGATCACATCTACTAGTCTACCTTCTTGCATCTTGGTGGAGAGTGGACCAATAATAGTCGGCTTGTAGAGCTTTTGAAGGTCTTATCTTGGAATAAAAAATGACCTCCAAGGGGCCCATTATGGCAGGATGAGAGGATGTTAAAGAATTCCTCTTCCCTGATGCATCTCCTTAAGATATAATCTAGTCCCAACTTGAAAATATTTCCCCCAATCCAAGTGAAAGGGGCATTTTTCCTTACAATTATGTTCTTCTCTTCGGATGACATATTTGGAGGAATTCTCCTAGCAACTAGATAGTTGGCTATGTCAAAAAACCACAGAGAGAGCACTGAGATATAAAATAGGTTCTCATATGGAAAATGATCATCAACCATCCCTTTATCACCTATAGGCAAAGAAAGTCTAGAGAAAAAATCTACAACTACACTTTATTTTCCTGGCTTGTCAATGATAGTAAAATAAAATTGTTTTAACAATAGAAACCATCTAATGATTCTAGCATTCACATCAGGCTTTTTCATCAAATATTGAATAACTACATGATCAGTATACACAATTTTTCGTATCTAGTGATGTAGTGTCTAAATTGTTTTAAGGCATTTACAACAACTAAGAGTTCTTTTTCAGTGACAGTGTAGGTCAATTCAACCTTAGACATATTTTTACTAATGAAATAAAGCACATAAGGTAACTTATCATCTATTTGCCCCAAGGTTTCCCCCACAACTTTGTCTAATGCATCAGCATGGATATGGAAAGGAAGAGCCCAATTTGGACCCCTATGTATGGGTGCAGCGGTCAATTTCTCTTTAAAAAATCTCAAGGGCCTCTTGGAAGCTACTTGTCCAATAGAATTTTGAGTCCTTGGCTAGCAATCCAAACAATGGTGAAGCCACTTTACTAGAATCCTTGATAAACCTCCTATAATAGCCAGTTAAGCCCAAGAAAATCCTAACATCCCTCTACTTTTGAGGAGTAGGGACCCCTTTTATGATGGAAATCTTGTTTGGGTCCACTTGTATTCCCTCCTGAGATATTGAATGGCCAAGGATAGTCCCTACATTCATTAAGAATTCACATTTCTCATGACTAAGTGAGAGATTCATTTCAATGCATTTCCTCATGATTGTTCCCAGATTAGACAGAGCCTCTAGGAAGTCACACACATAGGGAGTGAAATCATCCATGTAGATCTCCACAGAGTCATGGACAAGTCAGCAAAAATTCTTATAACTTCTCCTTCAAAAGTGGTTGGGGCATTTCATAGGCCAAAAGAGAGGGCCCTATAAGAAAAGGTACCCCAAGGAAATGTGATGTATTCGTGTCTTGATCCTTAGGGATGATCTAGATCTGATTGTAACCACTGAATAAATCCAGGAAGGAGAAGAACGTTTTCCCTGCAAGACCATCTAAAACTTGGTTAATGAAAGGCAAAGGAAAATGGTTTTTCTTGGTGGATTTTTTCAATTCTATGTAATCCACACAAATCTTCCACTTCACATTCTTCTTTGGGAATAAAACTAGAGGGTACACCCACTCATTATCTGAGATGGGGTATATGAGCCCCGCATCTAACAATTTTTGCTAATATTCCTTTATTATGTCCTTAAGGGCTACATTAATTCTCCTCTAAATTTGGTGCATAGGTTTGCATCCATCCTTGATGTAGATGTGATGAGTACAAACTAAGGGATGCACCCCCTTCATTTCTTTATAGTTCCAAGAAAAGGCATCTAATCGTTCTCTCAACATCTTGCAAAATTTCTCTTCTTGGTTGGCCAATAAAGAGGGGTTAATATTCAAGGTTCTAGATGGACCAAATTATATAACTTTGACATGGGCAAGACTTGGATCAACTGAGCATAAGTCCAAGGACTACTCTCAATCTCTTTCACTAGATCATCAAGAGGCATGGTATTGGGGAGTTGGTTCTAAAGGATCTAGTCAATGAGGTCACCTTCATCAAGTTGCCCCCCTCCTATAACATCATCTAGGCTACAGATTGGGTAGGAATTTGTATGATAAAATTCATCTTACTCTTCCTTTTCTAGCCACAAGGGTAAGTCATTCTTAATCGATGGTTGAGCAGGAATTGTTTAGACAAATGCCCATTCTTAATGGTCATGTTCCCATCCATGCAACTAATGTAAGCAATAATAGTGTCTAACCATGGCCTTCTCAAGATGAGAGGATATCCATTGAATTTGGTTTTGGGCTAGGGAACCAAGAAGTCGATAGGATACTCCCTAGAGTCAATGGAGATCATTACATCCTCAACAACTCCCTCAAGAGCTACTGTGGATCTATTTTCAAGTTGTAGCACTGTAGTAGTCTATCTCAAGGCTCCTTAGAGGTTTAGTTTTAGCATGGTTTCTTTATTCATTACATTCATGGCAGCCCCAAGATCAATCAGGGTATCAAGGACAATGATGCCATCAATGTGTACATCTACTATTGGACTTCCAGGGTCTAAGTATTTTAGAAAAAATGCTCTCCCCAACATCAAATCAAATAATTGACCAATAACATTGATGGTGGGGGTGTCTGTTTTTCTCCTTCTAGGGTGTTTGAAACATTTCTCCTTGATCATCTTATTATAGATGGGAACATCCTTAATAGCATGGAGAAGGGTTATTTTAACACATATATTCTTCAATTCTCCCATAATTTTAGTCTTTTATGGGGTTCGTTGGCTTAGGGTGGATCAATCTCTTAGGAAAAGGAAGTGGATTTACATGAGGTGTACTCTCTTCCTTTTCCTCTTCAATTTCTTCAGGTCGATTTGGAGGGTGGTTATCTGGAAGCACTCTTCCAAACCTAAGGTTGATTTCTTGGATCTCCACAACATAGGTAGGATAAGATGTCTCTCCATTGTAGACCTATTATGTCTGCTTGGTGTTCAGGTTCAACTTGGGTGGAGCAGGATGAGTGAGCTTTGGTTGAGGTGGAGGTGGAGGTAATAAAGAAGGAGCTTGGTTGAGTTGAGGCCTCCACCCTTGTGATGGGTTGTTCCATAGATGAGCTTGGGGATAATATGGCTAAAATGGTTGATTGACAGGTTGAGGAGGATATTGAGGAACATAAGGCCGAGAAGGAGGAGTGCACCATGATGGACGAGTGGAAGAGTACCAGGGTGGCAATGGTGAATTCTAGTTGGGATGGTAATAATAGTAAGATGCACCTTTCATGCCCTGTTGGTATGGATGAGGTCATTGGGGCCTCCTTTGCTTTATAAAGCAGAGTTTCTCAACCCCACCTTCTTCCCCTTGGTAATACAATGTTTAAACCAAGAAAATAAGGTTATTTATCTGTGGTGTGGTTTTCCTCACAAACTGAGGAGACCTCCATGACATTTAATGGGAATTCATTTCCAATGTGCCTTCCAGTGTATTTAGGGTGGAAAATAGCTAGGGCTATCTCTACTTCCTCTTGTTTCTTCTTGATCTCTATGGTATACATTTTCAAATCAAAGGTATGCAACATTTCACTTTTAAAGTCCTCCAACATGTTCCCAATCTCATTCTTGATGGATGTTGTGGAAGGAGAGAAATTCATCAAGTCTTGACTAGCCCTACCCTACTTTCTAGAAGCCTTAGAGTGTTTTTTGAACATTGTTTTGATGTCATCATAATAGAACTGATATATATCACCCCAAGAAACCACGTTGAGGGTTTCCATCATGTCCTTCCTGATCCCTAAGAGAAGAACTAGCTCGAGTGATTCACGATCAAGGGCACATCTAGCCCTCTTATAACTGAGTTGAAATCTCTTCTCATAGTCCTCTAGGGATTCATCAGGTTCAAGAGTCATTCTAAAGACTTATTCCTTGGTTTCTTTGGACCTAAAATAGTCCCTGTACTTTCTATTAAAGACCTATTTCATTTGAGCCCAGGTAGTTAAGCTATCCCCAGGCAGATCCATAAACTAACATAAAGTTGCATCCTTAAGGGTAGATGGGAATAACTTCAGCATCTTGTCATCAGAGGCATAGTCATAGGTCCTACAAAAAACATAAAATTCAAACATAAAGATATTAGGATCCTCATAGGTTAAGCCATGGAAGTGTGGAAGGGCAGTAGGGCTTATATTCTTCATTCTAACCTCTCCATTAGTCTCTCTAATAGGGAAAACCTCATTGTTCTTGCTTTCAACCATGGTTTGGGTAGGTGAAGTGGGTTCTTCTTCTTCCCCAATAGGTTCTTCAAATATCTCAAGTTTCTCACCTAGAGGGTCTTCTAACTCCCTTGTAGTAAGAGAGCAAAGCTGACAATCACCGAAGAAGAGTGAAGATTGATTTCTTTAGGGTGTGGGGGTGTTTGGTAAGAATTTTCCTTTAATATCTCTATTCCAATTAGGCATGAAAGAAAATTTTTCTTTTTCTTTTATGTTACTTTTTCAAAACCACAAGCAAAATAGAAAAATAATGCTTTAAGAAGAAATAACATCTACCTAGACACCTCCTCGGCAATGACGCCAAAAAGTGGTGAGCCTTTGCATTGCACCAAGAGTGTTGCAACTCGCAAGGGCTCCTTGTCTCTATTTATCAACCTGGGGTTCGTAAAAAACTTAAGGTGACAGTGCCATATGCACAGTAGATGGGATTCTACTCATGCCACCCTCAACTAGGACATTTGATCAATAGTGCTCCAAGACCATTCCTCCTACTGAATTAGAATGAAAATTAACTAATGAAGGTGCAATTTATAAGCTACCTCTAATTATAAAAAGGAAATTTCTTTTGAATTTCAACTTGTAAATGTTATTGAATCAATTCATGAAAAGATAAGAGCTACACTATATGCATAAAGGGAAATACATTATCTTGCAATCAACGATCTAGCTACCAAATCTGCTTGAAAACAAGAATCTAACCTACCAAATCAAAACTCAAGATTATATGTATCATCTATCTAGCTCACATTTTCATATAAATTAATGTTCCATTTAATATGCCAAATATGTGATAAGGAAACTAACACTATTTTATTTTGCATTGAAGGAAAAGGAGGGTTTGGAGTGGGCTAAGAGCTACCCTTGATCATAGAGTCAGATATGGAGGTCAACCTACTTCTAAGATAAGTCTAAATTATAGAAAATGTCAAAACTAGTGAGGAAACAAGCTGCTACAGGTGCCCTATATTGCGACAGGAAGGTCAGTAATGATACAGGAGGGATACCAAGAAGGTTTAGGAGGTGGAAATGATAAGTTCAAGGGATGGCAAGGTGGATGGAGGTTGAGGTAAATGGATAAAGGTTGGCCAAATCCCTTGGCCAAGCTTAGATCTTTTTGAAGGCATGTTTTTCACTAGGAGAGATGCCCACGACCGTATAGGAAAATTATCTCAAGAACATAACTTTGAAGACATAATTTGGGATTCATAAAAGAGGGTGAGGAATTCCAAGATGGAGGTGGTGAAGGTGACCTTGCCTTTACATCCAAACAACCCTACAATGATCACATGCATATATCCTTTTATCATTGAAGAAATGAAGCAACTAGTAGTCAAAAAGATGAGTTGAATGTGAATATCGTCTAATCTATGCCAAAAACTCTAATCTAGTCAATAAATTAACTCCTAAGATATAGTAACCACGTGAAAAAAATTATGACTAGCATAAATATTCTTCCAAGAAATCATAAACATAATATTTTTGGGTTGCAATTATAGATCCCTCTATTCATGCTCTCATGGGAGAGATGAGGTAGAGGTTGCAATCACAAGATTTTGATGGGTTGCTTTCTAATGAAATGCAATAAACTAAGAAGCACTCTGAACCAAAAGGAGATACAAATACACAAGAGGCACCTAAGCCACTAGGCTTGGGCCCAAACCCAAGAACCTTATCCCTATGGAACTAACTCAGTAATGAAAAAATAAGAAACTTCTCATTTTCATCACATTAATGTCTGTTGACACCTAATCTTCTGGAATGTGAACAGTCATCAAGAAGATGAACTGATCAGTCACATTCATGTGTATATAACAATAGCTACCTAATGAAATATACGTATCAATTTTTCTAGAGTTACTCCTGGCCTGACATGGTATCAGAGCACAGGTCCCAGGTTCTTTTTTTGGCGTGCCTTGTAACTCCTCTATCCTCTGTCCACTGCCTTCTACCTAACATGCGTTAAACTATCATGGTATGCGCAGCAGAAGCATGGCGAATCTTTGATGAGGCTGCGTATTGAACGTTGGCTTCTGACATGGTATGAGGCTGCGAACGTTGAAACCCTTGATTTCTTGAAACACATATGGTATCTGCGTTTTCATTTTTGGTGAATGCATATGACTGTGGTATGACTGTTGGTGTCTCTATAATGGGTTTAACGGGCTGATGAGCTGAGAATATCGTCACCTGTAGTATTGATTTCCGAGTTTTTCCTGTCTCAAACAACCTCAAATTTTCTGTACAATAACCAACCATATAGAGTTTTGTTTTGAGTTTGAGTGGATGCGTAAGCACAATTTGTGGTCTTCATTGTTACTATGGATACCATTTCTTTATTGTTCCGCCCATGGCATAGATATGTGTATGCACAAACACGCACTTGTGCTTATTCCATTTGAATTTGTGTTGCGCTCCTCGGCCATTCCCGAACTTGTAATGAACTATGGAAGTTCTGAGCTCGATTTGTAATGCAGTGACCTTGAAACCTGGAAATGTATTATGGTATTTCCAAGTGACCACTTAAAATTATCAGCATCAAGAAACAGTATTTCATATATAGAATTGTTCGAGCCAGGCAGAACAGTTTGGGACCAAGGCCTTGATTTTGAAGAGCGCCAAACCTGGTTGGAACTACATTGTGAACGTTAGAGAAGTACATCTACAAATAAGGCGGTGAGCGTGATGTTAGAATGACACAGCATGTATGATGTTCTATTATTTTCAAATGTATGCCATATGTGAGTCGTGGGATTCTTCCTGTCGGTGTTTTGTTTGGGCGCTGTCTCTTTAAATATTGTTGTTCAATGATTGACTTTAGTGCTCGGTGGTATTATTTATCATAGAATTGTTAAAGAATAATACTGTTGTATGGTTGGGTCAGTGTTTTTTTTTAGTGCAGCAGATGTGATGAAATAATTCTTGTTTACATATTGCACTAGTCAATATACAGAGGTGTGAATTTATTGTATGGTGAATGATGTCAAATACATTTTCAAATGCTGCTATTTCATTGATGGGGTGAGCGTGGAAGAAAATTTTGTTAATTCTATGGAAATATGTTATATGCTTGAGAAGTGGAAGGTATAACATATATATTATTTCTCTATCAGCAGAAGTAATTTTTTTTTTACAGAATGCATTCAATCATTTCTATGGCAGGAATAGTTTTCACTGGCAAGGAGAATTATCCTGATTGGTCCCGGATGATACAACACACCCTCATCTTCAATGAGTTGTGGAAAGGAGTGTGTGTCAGAGAAGGAGATAGTGACCCAGAAAAGCCTACCTCAGAAGGGGGGATTCCTATACTAGATCAACATGTGGAATCTTCTTCTGAAGAAAACTCTCCCCCGAATGACACTCTAACAACGGATGATGCTTTAAGTGATGTAATTGATAGAATTGGGAGACTCAATCTTGATTCAGTCCCAACTCAA